>CM019741.1:1350496-1482996 GCA_009761775.1 Ficus carica
GAAAAAAAGTTTATCAATAATATCAAAGCCGATATATACATATTATAATATACACGTGCTAAATATGCGTAATACCCATATATATGTTATTAAACTCCGTAGGGTGTGTAAAAAAGAGAAACAAGACAAAGTGTTAAACAATTATTTTTAAACGTAAAATGATATCGGAATGGTGTAATATTACAGAGTGTTCATTGTTCTTTTCAATATCATTATTGCATCCAATAAATTTTATATTATATTATATTTCTCCTTTTAAAATATTAAGTTTAAGATTAGACAAATCCTTTTATTAATACAAATATATGTATATATAAATGTGTGTGTGTGTGTGTATAATGTTAAAGGCACATGGGGATTAACTTTAAATATTCCTTCTCACGTTCATAATCCAGCGTAAGTGTGATCATTTTGGCCATTCCGAGTGGGTGTCATAATTGGGGGTTTTTTTTTAAATGTTTTTTTTTATTTGTTTTTTATTTGTTATTTGTTTTTGTTTTATTTTTTCTTTTTTCTTTTGCTGAAAGAGTATGGATCATAATAAGTTGGTAAAGGGTGCATTCCTAAATATGTGTTCTTTGATTGGATTAACAACAATGATAAATTTTGATGGCCGGTTAAAGTGTATAATCTAGTAAGGAAAAATCAGTGGGTTTATTGTTTAGCATGTGTTAGAGAAATATCACTAAACTTTTGATTTTTAGTGTTTAATTTGCACTAGAGAATTTAATAAGAAAAATTGTGGAGCTTTAAGGATGAATTTGATGAAAATCATATCACCTTTAAATAGAAAATATATTTTCATATTTTTTTTAATTGTTAAAAGAGGATCCATGATGTGCTTACGTCGTCACCCAACGCCATTTAGGAGTATACTAAGATCACATATGAGATGTTAAGGACTCTGATATTTGAACTTTTTTAGTCAGTAGAAGAAGAAAAACAAAAACTGATTTTTCAGTAAATATTTTGAAAACATATTAAAAAAAAAAGCTTTTTAAGTAAAAATGATTTTAAAATTTTCTTATAAGTAATAAAAATATTTAAATAATGCTAAAATGTCCACATTAAACTCTTATCAAAATTTTCAAGTTTAGTTAGAAGAGCTTTTTTCGAAAGTCATATTTTCTAGTTTTGCAAAAAGTTTTTATGAATACAGCTTTGCTAATATATCATTCTATATTTTTAAAAGCAACTTTTGAACTCAGGAAGTTAAAGGTAATTTTTATAAAATTCTGTCAAACAAGTTGATATAAATTTCATCAAGCAAAAATTTAATAGTACTTTTTTATCACCATGCCACTATTACCAATATAATGTTAGAGTTTTTCTAATTAGAGCATGTAATAATTTCTGTATTAGGTATTAGATTCTACCAAACAGACAACATTAACGTAAACTAGATCGGTTTGTGACTGAAAAAAGACATGTTAGCTTGCTGAGGTTGTGTAATGTACAACAACATGTTACATTTCACCCGAAAGAAAATAGAGCCAGACAAAACCCAAACCCCACCCCACACACCCCCCCCCCCCCCCGGCGACCAAAACACACAAAAAAAATAAAAATAAATAAAGTGAAAGGAAGACCACAAGCCAAGGGTTAGAATTTTGTGAAAGGAAGACCACAAGCCAAGGGTTAGAATTTTGCAATCACGTGAAACATATTGCAAGTAGACAACAAATTAATCAATTTTCAATAGAAATAATACAAAAGGCCAAAAAAAAAAAAAAAAAAAAAAAAAAAAAAAGAAGATAAAGTAGTGGGGCTAGTTCTGCTAGACGTTGGGATTTGATAGGGGGAGACATAGCTAAAAAATATTAAAAAAAATAAAAATACTCCAAATAATTGAGACAGATATATATGATTCTTCTTGTTGGCTTCTCACCTTAATCGTGGTCCTCAAAATAATTGTCTCTTTTAAGGGTGCGTTTGGAACACCAGTTCAAACTCAACTTTTCAACTCAAATTTTGTCTTTTTCCTTAAAAGTCTGTCTTTTTCCCAAAAAGTTTTTTGTCTTTTCTGAAAAGTCAATAAAATTTACTATTTCAACTTCAAAAACACAACTCAAACTAACGAACCAAACGAACCCTAAAAATATACAAGTTCGAGAGACGTGGCACGTCCTGTCCGCAAATATATATATATATTAGAGACACCGAATTTAATTTTAATAAATAAATATGTACATATATTTTTGTCCTTATTTTTTATTAGGAAAATATATAGGTAAATATATGAGGGGGTGAATTTTAGATTTACCCGGAAAACGACCTCGCCTTAAAGGACTCAAAGGAAAGTAAGTGAAATGACGATGTTGAAAGAAACCTAACATAAGCAGAACCAAAATGTCTATAAGGCAAAGCAGAGTCTGAATCGTGCCATGTGAGAGAGCAAATAATAAAAGCAAAAGGAAATATCACATGTAAAGCAAAAAACAAGAGGTTGAGACCTAAGAATTAAATCTATAATCTCCGCTAAATTGGACTGCAAATAGGGGGATTTGAAATATGTTCGGTTTTGGAGAGACCTAAGATTTGTTGAGAAAATATAACAGATTCATCTAATTTTGAGAATTCAATAAAACTTTATATCTTGTTGTCATTAGATCCGATATCACCACAAATAATATGTTGATCTAACTTATAATTTTACTGAACTTAACTAGTTAAGGTAATATTTTACATCACTAAGTATAGAAATGTAAGCTTTAACAAATAACACCAACCTGCAGTTGTTTTCAGTTTCAACCTACCTATAATTTTTTTTTTTTCCAGATAAAAACTAATATCATAACCTTTTAACATGTAAAAAAATTATAAATTTAAGATATATATGAAATGCCGGTTGAACAAAAATCTATTAACTTGTGTTATATTTAATGATGCTTGAATTTCTCTACTAAATGTAATATAGATTTACAAGTTAAAATATGTATGAAAATAAAATAGAAAGTAAGCGTGGGTTATAATTCCCTTTGTTTTGTTTTGTTTTTTGTTTTTTTTTTTCTCCTTTGACAGCCTGGGTTATGATTCAGTCCATATTGTGAGCTTCCGATCTGAAAGGCAGTAGTCCAAAGCATTTCACCGGCTGATCGTTTGGTGCTAGGGTTTAAATTCTAAAATTACAATTCAATTTTTGGCTTTCCCTCGGTTTTACTATTTATAATTACTATTCATAATTTTGTAATTCAAACTTCAAAAGTTCATAACTTTGTGTATGTAAGTCCAAATGAGATTTTTTTTTTAATTGCATAGAATTTCGAAACGAACGAAACAAGATCCATATTGATATTTATTTTCCGAACACATTTTAAGTTTAAACACTGTTTAACTCCAGCAATTCAAACGCTTCAACAAACGCACAATTCAATTTAAACCTAAATTCTATAATCCAAACCTTTGCACGAAACACTTTAAATAATCTTGTTACAAAAATAACATTTAAAAATTGTTTCACTAGGAACATATTTGATAAAATTTAGGATTTCTCACCCAAAAAAAAAAAAAAAAGGAAAAGAAAACATAAAAGCAAAAAAAAAAAAAAAAAAAAAAAAAAAAAAAGACCAATCAAGCATCTGTTCAACCTTCAAAATATAAAGGAAAAGATTATAGACAAAAGAGAACAAATTTGAGAAAAATATTAGCTAGGGCAATTAGTTAAAAAATTATTTATTGGAGCCATACTTAATAAAATAATAGTTTAGAAGATTGCATGAAAAATGTTTAAATAAGACATGTTCTAAGTAAAATAAGAAGCATTTAAAACTACAACAGTATGGAAATAAAACCCATACACATTTGAGAAGAATTAATTTTAAAGGACAAATTAAAAATATTTTAATAAGAAACAATTAAAAATACAAGATTCTCAAAAAATAAAAAATAAAATAAAATACATTCTCATGCTTAACATTTCGGGCAACTCTTTCCATAAATTTACCTTTAGATACATGTAAGATTCCCCGGATCCAAAATAATAAAATAAATGAAAATAAAAATGTGTAGAGAAAAAAAGAAGGTACCATCATTGTCTCAATCAACAAATATTTTGTACTTGTTGGTGTGGGTAAAGCTGCGGTAAAGTTTTTTTATCTATTATATTGATAGAGCTTATTTTTAAACCGTTTAGATGTAATTGAACAACTGAGATATTACTTGTGTGTAATAATTATCATACACCTTATCTCATATTAGTATAGATTAATTAAAAAAAATTAAAAAAAGACCAATCACTTCAATTCCCTTCCCCGATGCTGGCGACTTCCTTGCCGATGCCGGCAATGGACCCCTGCCCCTCGAGCCAGATATGCCCCGTCACTGGGGGGCGCGGATCTGGTAGGGGGAGTCGGGTCTGTCGCTGGCGTCAGGGGGGAGGCGGGGCATAACTGGCTTGGGGGGAGGGGGTCCATTGCCGGCGTCGGCGAGGAAGTCGCTGGCGTCAGGGAAGGGGTTGGTATTTTTTTTAAAAAAATTATTTTTTTATTTTTAAATTTTTTTGTTTTAAATTTTATTTATTTATTAATCCATACTAATATGAAGTAAAGTGTATGATAATTACCGTACACAAGCAACATTTCAACAATTTGATTATAACCGAATAGTTTAAAGATGAACTATATCAATAAGGTATATAAAAAGGATTTTATTGTAGTTTTATCCTGTTAATGTATATATTTTCATGAAAAGCGAATCCATTTTATTCTTATTCTAATTCTTATTCGATACAGATCACTCTCTAATAACATTGTCAAACTGCCATGTAACATGTATATAATATGTTAGAATTCAAGGCCAAAATATAAATTAGTAAAAAAGGGTAGCAAGATTATATCAATTAATAACATATGTATTTTATACCCACATGTTCTTTTGTCTTGTCTGAGAGGAATCCTATTTCTTCCAATTGAGTACATAAATATCTCTTATTCAACATTATGTCAAAATACAAGTGTTTTGTGTTTTACTATAGGTCATTTGGTCTCGATTGTTCAAAAAATTTTCATCAATAATTGGTATGCCTTTTCGATTTCTTAGTATTGTTGAAATTTGGTATACATTTTATCTCATTATATGTTTTGTTAGAATTTACAGGAGAATCAAATCTATAATTGAGATTAGATTTTCTTATGTTTTATATGAAATCATTCGAGTTAGTATTAATATTCATATTTTCTTGATTCGAAATACAATTACTTTTAAAAAAAAATCATCAGATTATTATATTAGATATTAATTTGGTATCATTTATACTAGATTTCTTTTTTCATGTATTAGCAATGAAAAACTACCGCGTATTAATTTGGTATCGTTCTCGTCAGTGATAAACTGGCTGGATTTTCTTATGCACAAAAAGGTTAACATTTAATTAGTACAAACTATCAGTGTCTTTTTGTTGGCCTTCAGTAAGAACTATATTGTTACAAATGTAAAAATAAAAAATAAAAACAACCCATGAAAATAGCAAAAAGAAAAAAAAATTATACTACTAAAAATGTATGTTAGATATTAATATACTTTTTTTTGGCTGAATAATTAATAAACTATTGACACATGCATACGGACACATCTCTCCAAATACTACTTGTGTAATGATTAGATTTGAAAGATTTATACTCTTTTTTTTTTTTTTTTTACTTTTCTTTTTTCCAATTGACGTACCTTCTTCATAAGATGGGATTCCAATGTCTTCGAAACTATTTTATCATATCATTTAAATTTAAAAATTTAATCACATAATAACTAATAAATATTAAAAATATTTTAACAATTAATCTAATTGTAAAAACAGTATTGAAAAAAAAAATAAAACAGTTAATAAAATGGAAAAAATAAAACAGATAACTTAATTCTTCTTAATATACAATGGAAGAGAAATAAAAAGTCTTTATGATAATTGAGAACGACATTTACAATAATCCTCACCTTGCTTTTATATACCTCTAAAAGAGAATATCTCAAACAATCATGCTGATGGAGTTAGAAATTCTTGTTACTAGAATCTAACAATTAAAAGTAAAATTATGTTAAAAATAATAATAATTTCATTCTTTCTTCTTTCTTTCTAAATTAAAGGCCTTTAAATGTATCAAGTCATTGGGATATTGGAAAAACTACGTTTAATGACGACTATAAGTTTAAAATTAAATAATTTTTAATGAGAGTTTTGTGAGTATTAATATAAAATAATATATACTTATTTGTAATAAAAATAAATTGGGTGGGGACTTGAGACCTTACTGGACTTATATTAGCTCCATGGCTACGGACAAGTGTCCACAATTACGAAAATGGCCCCTCCAAAGTACCTCTATACTCATACACTAAACATTATATTATATATATATATATATATATATATATATGGCTGCATATTCGTATCCTTTCATTCCTTTAATTATAGAAGTAGTCACATAATGTGACCAGCACCAACCCACTAAACGTTGTCCAAATTATTTATTAGAAGAACTAAAATGGTGTGAATGGCTTTACTCGAAAAATAATGGTGAATAGATGTTCCTCTTTTAATATTAATATTAATATTATTTTTATTTTTTGATAAATCCTCTTTGATGTTTTTAAAGTGATTAAAACTCATGACAGCTTTTCGAGAGCATATTCTTGTGTCATTGAGAGAACATGAGTCATTAGTACTTAATGTTTTAATCCTACTAGAACTAGTTCAGCGAGTGAAAAAAAAAAAAAAGATTTGGGTAAGAATTTTTAAGTTCAAAATATAAAGTTATTAACAATTTTATTTAATAAATTGGAGTTATTGACCATCTACTATAACATATATGTGTATATATATTTTCAGACCTATCCAGTAGTTTTAACATTCTATATAGAATCTTATAATTACTTGTTGAGTTACATATGTAACTTTTTATTAACAATATTAAAACATGATTATTTAGAATTATCAGTGTAAATGATAAATATCACTAAAAAAATAATATATTATAATCAACTAATTGTTACAATAACATATAAAGAATTTTTTTTATATGATTTTTCTTTCTTTCTTACATTTAGCCATAACGTATAGCATAAATCTAACAATAACTCGTCCTATTTGTAGAAAATGTAGCATTCTAGTATTATAGTACATTTTTCTTTAAATGTTCTAATTAAAAAAAATGCATTTATCATGTTCAAAACCGTAAAAGCTCTGAATTAAGTTCTATAAGTCAACGTCCTCGGACCTTCAAAGTACTCTCCGTTGAAAATATCCTTTTTTTTTTTTTTTCTTTTTTTCTTTTTTCTTTTTCAAAGTTTGGATGTGGTTGAGATTTTCTCTATACTGAATACCCTTTTTTTTTTTTTTAAGCATATCTAGGCACAAATTTGAGATTTTTTCAACCAAAATCTTCAACTTCACTCTTATTTTTCTTTAACTCTATATATATATATATATATATATATATATATATATAGTGCATGGTAGGAAGGGGAAATTCAGTGTTGAATTAAAAAAAAGAAAAAAGAAAAAAGAAAGAAAGAAGGAACGATAAACTCAACCACTACTTTTGAAGTCTAACACATTTTAAATTTTCAATAACAATTTAGATGGAAAGAGACAGTATATTTTCAACGCTTACACTTCGTTTGATAAGAATGAAGAAAATTATATGAAAAGAAAAATTATAACAGATAGAAAATAGTAATGATGGAGATGATTTTAGTTTTCCTTTAGGCTGATTGATAAAAATAAAGGAAAGAAAACAAGAAAGTTATATAATTATTATTCTATCCACTTAATTATATATTTAAGTTTAAAAATAAGGATAAAAATGAACTTTAGACAACATTCAATGAATTTTAATTTTTCACCCCAATGTGGTTCGGTAGTAAAAGTATCATTTTCTAATTTTTAGGGGATAATATCACAAATACTGTTGTTTAGTGGAAATTCTACAAGACTTGTTCTATCTAAAACTTTGACAGATTTGGATGTGAGGGAAAATTTTGACACTTTTAATATAAGTTTATTTATTTATTTTGAAATGTCTTTTAATATAAGTTTAAAGAGTACGAAAATGGCAAATTTTTAAAATTTAGAAAGCAAATCGCAAGTGTCTAAGTTCAAAGTACAATTTATCGTTATAGAAATATTAAAGATCTCCAGTAGTTATGTATCTTTATGTGAGCACAAAAAATTGGACCAAATCCTAGTTTTTTCAAAGGGGCCAAGTCATGGAATAAGTCTACTTTCTATAAATAATTCACGTAATGACCTAACAATTAACAGTCCATCGCAAGGTATAAAATTCATAATGTTCCACCTTTGAGTTAAAAAAAAAAAAAAAATCCCTTATACACTAGAAAAAGAAAGGGCATTTCACAACTATTTCATGAGTTACTTCTTCTTCTTTTTATTTTTATTTTTTTATTTTTATAATAAATCACAAAGCTCATATTTGAGAATGAGGATATGGGCAACAATTTTCTTTATTCTCTTTTTCTTTATTTGCCATAACCACTACTATTGACAGTAGAAACCCTATTTATTTGCAGGCACTAAAAGATTAATTTGATTGTTAAAATTGTTGTGTAAATTGGAGGCTAATTTTTTTTTTTTATTTATTTATTTCCTATCCTTAACTTTTACAAATGTGTTCCCTTCAAGAATTCACCACAAGAAAACGTTTCAATGTGGCCACGTATGGTAGTTTCCTTGTATTGAAAAAAAGCTTTCGATGAATAATTCAATCAAACAATTTTGGAATATGATCCGACTCATGGAAGCAAAGAAGTAAGGGAAAACAAAAATTTCTGAACTCGGGTATGCTTGGCATATAACTTTGAAAAAGAAAATTTGAAAAAGGGTTATTATGTATTTTTCTTTTATTCAAAAAATATGAATTTTTACAATTTTATTACCCTCAAATTACATTTAATATATAAATCTATATAATTTATTGGTCAACACATAATTTTGATCTTAAACTACCTACCCTTAAACACAAAAACTAAAACTAAGTATTATTTACATTTTTATACCATGTCTTAATTTTTCTTCAAAAAGCATACCTCAATGCTACACAATACTGATTTTCGATCAATCGGAATATTTCATCAGTTGTCAAGCATTTTTAAAATGAGCATTATACATGTTCGATTATTGATGTACCGAAATATTTTCTCATTGTTAAATTTCGGTATATGCCCTTTTTCTTGAGTTTGTCATATTTTATTGAGAAAACTGGTCCAGTTAAGAGTTTTAATTTGTGTATTACGATGATGTTTGTATGTATTATTTAGTTTGAACATAATTTCTCCTTCTAAAAAAATAATAATAAAAGCAGACAACAACGAAGACCAATATTTTTTCTTGGCTTTTCCTTTATTTTCATTAAGTAATTTCTCCACAGACAACAACTATTGGTGGGGCCAAAAAGAACAACCTACCAAAATTGACAGGCTGAGCAAATAATTTGAAGCTGTAAGACGATATGGGGTAGAAGAGTCACAAAGGGTACGCTTTATTTTGAGTTGAAAAAGACAGAAGGCACCAATTATACCGTGTTATGTGAGATATTGCAATAAACAGATAATTTTAATATAATATTTGTTAAAAAATATTTATCTTTTATATTAATATAAAAATAATATTATCTATCAAAAAATATCTAAATAATATTATATTATTTAAAATTCTATATTTAAAAAATTGTGTATAAATTAACTAATTTTCCTTTTAAAAAATAACTAATTTTTTTAAAAAAATTTTTAAATAAAAGTTATAACTTTCTAATGTATCCGCACACAGAGAATACAAGACTTTTCTTGGTGTGTTTGAAATAAAGGTCAAACTAGTTTTCGGCTGAATTTTTACTTTTCATCTTTTAAAAATATCAAATAAAAGGTCAAAACTAGTTTTCCACTGATTTTTTATTTTTTATTTTTTAAAAATATCAATAAAAAAGTATATTTAATTTTAAAAATGTTATCAACTTTCAACTGAATTTACATATTCGTTATTTTGTGGAAGCTATTGAATTACAGTTCACACGTTGAGCGGTACTCTTCTGTCTTATCAAGAATCATTTATTACCTATTCAGCGAAGAAAAAGAATATACCATTTATCACCTTAAAAACGGTTTTTTTTTTTTAATTTCTTGTTTTTGATAAGAGCGAACCTGGAAAACGTACGTTATAACGTTTTTAACAACTGATGATTCTTGTTTTATCCATTTCATGATAATCGTTTTTGTTGTCTGGATAAAGATGAAGATCCTATGGCAGATCTTTTGAATCTGATGCCAAAAGACTTATTTATTTCACCTTCCAAATTAGCTATATTACTCGTCCATATAACTAAGGTAAAAAGTAATAAAAAAAAAAAAAAAAAAAAAAAACATGTCTTGCATTGCACGCCATTTCTCTGGTTTTTTTTTTTTTTTTCGAGGAAACACGCCATTTCTCTTTAATTAAAAATTATTACAAATGTTGGTTTGCATGAAAAAAATGCTCTCTAAATTTTTCAGTTTTATGAGTTCAAGTGTCAAGCGCTAACGAAAAAAAAAAAAAAAAAAAAAACTACTTTGAGATCATATTTCTTTGAGCTAGGACAGAATAGTAAATGAACATTCACTAATTTTTCATGTAATTTGTATTAGTGCATCCCAAAGTTCTCATCATTTACAAATTGAACATTTAGGACACCCACCTGTTTGGCACATTTGTTCCAACCAAATAATTCTAATTGTTTTTTATTTTTTCTTCAAAAGTAAATTAAGTTTTGTTATACCATAATTCGAGACTCATTCCTTATCTGTGAGAAGAACCTATACCTCATCGCTCATGGGAGAGGGATAAGTAATAAAGTTTGGCAAGATCCTATTCATGATTGCTTGGGGGAGAGGGATAAATAACGCAGTAAGTTTTGCTCCAACACCTAGTAGGAGAGGCTATTCCCCAAAGGGAAAGGTTGAGTTTAGCCAAGCGGGAGAAGAGTGAATTAGATCTTCTCAACGCTCTACGCCGAGTACATCACGGATGAGGCGAAGTGACAACTCATCACACTCCCAAGAATCATGGGATTCGGTTATAAGAATCGTTAGTATTTGAAATTCAAACTCAACAAACCGCGAATTACTCTCCACGGAGATCTCGGAAGCAATTCAAATTACGGGCTAGGGATACTCACTAGGTTTTATTTATTGTAAATGAATTATTGTAATTATCCAAAGTGAGCCTATAAATAAAGGTCATTCTCCCCCTTTGGAAAGACACGGTGCTATTTTTGCACACCAAAGCCAAGAGCGACCACTTGTAATCTCCCTGAAAAATAGTGAATCCCCAGCACCAACAGAGGGTGTAGCCAAAGAGATTCCAGCGAACCTCCATAAACCAAACCTCCGATCATCTTGTTCCAATCCATAACCAAAGAAGAAGAAGAGTCCACACCATGGTCCGAGGAAGACAAGCTGATGATCCTCAGCCCTTGTAGGATGCCCCTCCTACTAGAGGTAAAAGGAGACCTTCACACACCACCACCTTTGAGCAATGCGACAAA
This sequence comes from Ficus carica, assembly GCA_009761775.1. NCBI lineage: Eukaryota > Viridiplantae > Streptophyta > Magnoliopsida > Rosales > Moraceae > Ficus > Ficus carica. The sequence goes on from CM019741.1 coordinate 1,362,019, forward strand.
GAATTGACGGGTTTAGCCTACACTCTTGCTAAAAGCGTGGCACATCTGGTAGGAGGCAATTACCCAATGGTCATTGTAGGTGATGACCCGGCAGACATTGCAACTCCTAACGATCTCCCTAACGGGGATAACCAAAAGGAGAAAGTAGAGGGAACCAAAGAGACTAGCGGTGACAACAATCATCCCCCTTCCGAGAGGCCTGCGTAAAGCAATTTGAGGGGAAGTTGTCAAAGGAGAGCTGAAAGGTGAGTCCAGACGCAAGTGGCGATTGGTCCTACTTCGAGAGAAAAGGAACGCGGAGGGAATCCCCATTGCCTAATTGACCTCCCGTGAGAGATGAGTATTTTGACAATGTAAACGGAGGGAGACACCCTATGCCTCATCGACCTCCCGCGAGAGATGAGTATTTCGAGAATGCATCCACTATTAGCCAATTCCCTCACCCTGAGGGAGACCTGAGAGACCACCTTAGAGCTCATCGAAGAAAGGTGCATAGTGAGGATTCAAGGAGATTTGTCCAAGAAGCCACACAAATGATGCAACAATATGGTGTTCGCCTTAAGGCGCTGGAAAGCGCCATGCATATAGAGCACAAGGCCAAGCCAAAGCACATTCATCAATTCACTCAAGAGATAATGAATATTCCATTACCTGAGCGATTCAAGATGCCTAAGGGAAGACGAATCCTAATGATCACATCTAGATCTCCATTGGATACAGGAGAATAAAGACTTCAGAGCTTTTCTTATACTATTTTGCTTTGACTACTACGAAATACTACTACGATGTCAACGATATTGAGGGTAAAATATTCAATACCATGTCTAAAAAAACATGTCAATGACTCTAATTTAGACAGGGGGCACATATCCCCTACGTTCTACATCAAACAGCGACAAGCAACGTCATCGAACTACAACATCAAGTGATGAGTCTAAAAGACTTGGAAAATTCCAAAATTTTGCTTATTGAGCATATAGAGTACTACTACTCTCCCCGCATGGTAAAGGCTAAAACTTGATGAGTTTTCAAAGAAAACATCACTTAGCCTCTCCTCGATGTGGAGAGGCTAAAAAAAAAAAAAAAAACAACAACATAGTTGTCCTCTTCCCCTAGGGGTTAACTTACAATATATATATATATATATATATATAGGCAACAAATTTATCCTCACCCCACAGGGGTTATTTTTAAAATATATATATATATATATATATATATATAAATAAAGGCAACAAGGTTGTCTTCTCTCTACAGGGGTTACCTTTAAAAACAAAAAATAGAGACAACAAAGTTGTCATCTCCCTCAAAGGTACCTTTTTAAAAAAATAGAGGCAACCAAGTTGTCCTCTCCCCACAGGGGTTAGCTTTAACAATAAAATGTTATAATGGGGAGAATAAAAAACAAAACAAGTCTCAAGAAAAATTGACGACCGTCTATTCTCTCCTTATTGGAAAGAATCTTAAAAAAAAAAAAGATCATCTTAAAACAAACTATGGAGAGGTCAAAATACTTGGTAAAAATTTCAAAAAAATTATGCATTAGTCCTCTCCCATGAGCAATAATCGAAGAAGACCAACAATTTAGTTCCCGACGTATAGGAATGCTACTAAAATCCAAAGGTACATCTTTTATGTTTTTTTCATCCCATTTTTAACCCTTTTTTTTTTTTTTTTTTTGTAGGAAATAAACAGAAGTCCACATAACACTAGAGAATAAAAAGCGAAAAAAGAGAGGTTTTAACCTCCATTTATAAGCCAAATGGCCTCATCCTCTAGCCATCGATCTGAAAACTGAAGATCTAGTGGTAGAGGCGAAAAGCCACAGGTCTAAATTTTTCCTTACCTGTGAGGACATGACGATTCACTTTTTTAAGGTGACACTTGATGGATTGAAGTGACTGTTGCATTTTCCGAGATGCCTCTTCACACAGAGCTGCCACCACTATCCCCTTTGGGAGACAAGACGTCACACTTCATCACACTCCTAATAGAAGAACATTAATCAGTCTTAGACTACAAGGGCACGAAGTAACTCAACAGAGTCACTCCTTACTAAGGGGCAAATGTTATATCATAATTTGAGACTGACTCCTCACCTGTGAGAAGGACCTATACCTCATCGCTCATGGGAGAGGGATGAGCAATGAAGTTTGGCAAGATCCTATTCCTGATTGCTCGGGTGAGAGGAATAAATAATGAAGTAAGTTTTGCTCCAACACCTAGTAGGAGAGGCTGTTCCCCAAAAGGAAAGGTTGAGTTTAGCCAAGCGGGAAAGGAATGAATTAGATCTTCTCAACACTCTAAGCCGAGTACATCACGGATGAGGTGAAGTGACAGCTCATCACACTCCCGAGAATCATGGGATTCGGTTATGAGAATCTTCAGTATTTGAAATTCAAACTCAGCAAACCGCGAATTACTCTCCACGGAGATATCAGAAGTAATTCAAATTACGGGCTAGGGATATTCACTAGATTTTATTTATTTTATTTGAATTTATTGTAATTATCCAAAGTGAGCCTACAAATAAAAGTCATTCTTACCCTTTGGAAAGACACGGTGCTATTTCTGCACACCAAAGCCAAGAGCTACCAATTGTAATCTCCCTGAAAAATAGTGAATCCCCAACACCAAGAGAGGATGTAGCCAAAGAGATTCCGGCTAACCTCTATAATATCCCTTGTGTTCTCTACCTTCTGCAAATTTACCTTTATTGTTCATCGAGAGTCGGAGTGTAGTGAGGATAATTCCGAGTTGACGAATTTTCACTGTCAACAAGTTTCACTATTCATATCTAAAAATCTTTTTCTAAAAATTCAAAACTTTAAAAAGTTCATAATTTTGTTATTTTAAGTCGAAATAAAATGATTTCTTTTTAATTGCATATAATTTTTACAGTAACGAAACAAGATCCATATTGATATTTTTTTCAAACACATTTCAAGTTTTTATACCTTTTAACTCCAAACAGTAATAGTTCATTTTTAAGCAAACACACACTTACAAAACTCAACTCAACTGCAATAAAAATAACTCCAAAACTCCAACACTCAAGTAAACCTACCAAATAGAGGCTTAAGGTTTTAATTTTTGGCATTTTAATGCTAAATTCAAACGTCCCAAAAAAAAAAAAAAAAAACATGGTAATTTTATATGCTAGTATATTGGTCCATCTTTAGCCTTTATGAAATCACTAGTTGGATTGACTGCATGCAGAATAGATAATGACGTGATACTACGTGATTGTCATGTGACAAGTAAGGAAGACATGACCAAAAGAGCCAACGGAGAAATTTCTTTTTTAATGTCTATAATTTATACAGTAAATTACTAGGTTGGTTCATGAACTTTTAACTTTGTATAATTTTGGTCCTTAAACTTTTTTTTATTTTTTTTATTTTTTTATTTTATAGCAGGAATCCTCTTAAACTTTTAAAATATTGATACAATAGTCATTTACGTTAATTTTTGGACGGAATCTGTTAGTTAACATCAATTTTTGACCAAATCATAACAGATTCCGTTTAAACAATAATAAAAATGACTATAATAATAATAATTTAATAGTTTACGAGTATTCCATATTCTTTTTTTTTGGTAACTGGAATGACTAAAAATTATTAAAAATGTTACTATAATTGTCTTTTGCGTTAATTTTTAGATGCAATCTGTAATTAGCATAATTTTTTTATTAAATTATTAATAAATTTCGTTTAAAAATTAACAGAAATGATTATTATAGTGATATTTTAAAATTTAAAAAGTATTCTAACTAAAAAAAATTAGGATCAAAATTATATAAAATTAAAAATTTAATAATTAAATGAATAATTTATCCTAATTTATGTACAATCTAAAGAAAATAAAAATAGTCACTGGATTTGACCAAGAAACTCAGCCGATGGCTTATCCAAGGGACCATTAATTTTCCTTTCTTTTTCTTTTTGTTGTTTTTTATTCCCCCACTCACGAGTTATACAATCATAAAATAATATAATTTCAAAACAAGAAATTTTTTTTTTTTTTCTTCACCATACCCTAATTTAGAGAGAGAAAGAGAGCGGGGGTAGGTGTGAGATTGACCAAACCACCAACGCACACGTACACCATCCCCTCCATTTCCCCATATACTTGTCTCCTACTCTCTCTCTCCTCCCTCTTCCTCTCTTTTCATTTCCTCTCTCTCCACTATATAAACCCTTCCTAATCCCCACCCCCTTTCTCAGCTTGCCGTTCCCTTCCTCCAAGAGAACTGCCAAGCTTCAAACCAAAACCCAAAAAAAAAAAAAAAAAAAGTTTTCAGAAAACAAAAATAAAAAAAAGAAAACAATTTCAGATTTTTAATTATCTATCTTCTTCACTGTCTTTGTTGAGCCTTCATTTGAGTATTTTTCTTTTAATAGAATTCAGAGCTCATCGGTAAACATGCAGGCCATTACGCCGTGCTCTTCACCCAACAATCTCAAGCCGCTAATCCGGCCGAGCCGGTCCCCGCTCGTCCGGTTCAGCCCGACTAGAATCTCCTGCGCTTACCGATCCGACTCCGTCAGCTTTCCAAATGGCGTCGGAACGAGCCGCGCTGACTGGCAAAGCTCCTGCGCCATTCTCGCCAGCAAGGTCGTCTCCCAAGAGCAGCCGACGGAGAATCCCTCCGGTGGCGGCGCCGACCACATCGCCTCCGTCAACGGCCACAAGTCCTCCTCCATCGACCTCAACCTCGTCCCGATCGAAAAAGTCTCCACCGACAGCAACAACAACAAGCCGGTCCCCAAGCCGTTGACTATCACTGACCTCTCTCCGGCGCCGATGCACGGCTCTCAGCTGCGCGTGGCCTACCAGGGAGTCCCCGGCGCGTACTCTGAGGCGGCCGCCGGAAAAGCCTATCCGAACTGCGAGGCCATACCTTGCGACCAGTTCGAAGTCGCCTTCCAAGCCGTGGAGCTCTGGATCGCCGATCGCGCCGTTCTCCCCGTCGAGAACTCCCTCGGCGGCTCGATCCACCGGAACTACGACCTCCTCCTCCGCCACCGCCTCCACATCGTCGGAGAGGTTCAGCTCCCCGTCCACCACTGCCTCCTCGCGCTGCCAGGAGTCCGCAAGGAGTATCTAACGCGCGTGATCTCACACCCTCAGGCACTCGCGCAGTGCGAGCTGACTCTGACGAAGCTCGGCCTTAACGTCGCGCGTGAGGCTGTGGACGACACCGCCGGCGCGGCGGAGTTCGTGGCGGCGAACAATCTGAGAGACACGGCTGCGATCGCGAGCGCACGCGCCGCCGAGCTGTACGGGATGAACATCCTGGCGGACGGGATCCAGGACGACTCGAGCAATGTGACGAGGTTCGTGATGCTGGCGAGGGAGCCGATCATCCCGAGGACCGACCGGCCGTTCAAGACGAGCATCGTGTTCGCGCACGACAAGGGGACGTCGGTGCTGTTCAAGGTCTTGTCGGCGTTCGCGTTCCGGAATATCAGTCTGACGAAGATCGAGTCGAGGCCTCACCGGAACCGGCCGATCAGGCTCGTCGACGACGCCAACGTTGGGACGGCGAAGCACTTCGAGTACATGTTCTACGTGGATTTCGAGGCGTCCATGGCGGAGGTCAGGGCACAGAACGCGCTGGCTGAGGTTCAGGAGTTTACGTCCTTCTTGAGGGTCTTGGGGAGTTATCCAATGGACATGACGCCTTGGATCCCTTCCCGGGGAGATTAGCATTATCCCCCCCCACCCCCACCCCCAACCCTTTCTTTTTTATTTATTTGTTTTTCTTTTTATGAGAAAAAAATTGTTATTATTATTTTGCACACCAAGAAAAATTTAATTGGAATATTTCTCTCTCTCTCTCTCTGTTATAATTATTTTTACAAATTTGTAAATTTTTAATTGTTGTTCTAAGCAGAAATTGGAAGAAGATGTTTTGGGTACGTAAATTTAGAAGTGTTATTATTATGTAAAAAAAGGGAATTTTAGTTGAAAAAGTCCATAAAGGGAAAGTTGGTGGCTGTTGTTACGTGTAAGAATTCGTGGTCTGATGAAAAACACGTCTTCGTCTTCGTCTTCTCCTCTCAGCCACCTGTTGGGACTTGGGTATGTTTTTATGCTGCTTCGAAAGTTGAAAAGTATAACCGATTGTTGTTCAATTTTAATAAAATTATATTTTTAATTTTTAATTTTAATTTTTTTTAAATAAATAAAAATTATAATTAATTTTTAAAAAATTGATTCTAATTTTAATTTAAAAATTTTATCTCCAATTGATGAATCAATAGTATGTTTTATTTTTCTTTTTCAATGAATTTTTTGTTTGATAAATTTTCTTAAAAGATTAAAAAGTACTAATTTGTACTTAAAAAATGTTTTTTATTTTGTATCATGTAGTTTAAAGTACTTTTTCAATGTTTGAGCTAAAAGGTACTTTTTCAATGTAGATTTTAGCAGAGTTGTGATTCCTAACTAGGGGTGCACTGCCATTTTTGTGTCATATGGTTAACCCTCCAAACCGTGGTTTCAATCTGTCCAGCCTATAATGTAGAATAGGTAGTTTTGGCTTAAGTTTTTCTCAAACCATTCTTTTACAAAACCTAACCATCCTGTCCCGCCCCACCAGTTATTTATTATTTCTTTTTCCTATTATTTGTGTTGGGATTTTCTTAAATATGAAGGATATTTGATATTTAAATTTTTTTTAAAATAATTGATGATCCTTTTTACTTAAAAGTTGTTGTTGGTTTAGAAAATAGATTCATTTTGTAATATATGCGAATGTAATATACAATATATAAGATGCATTTGTATGTCCCATGTATACATTATATTTAAATATAATATGTGTTTGAATTGTTTACATTTGATTAGTCATTCATGTATTATGTGAGTGAGTGAGAGAGAGATAATTTGTGATGTGATTGAGAAAAAAAAAATTAAAAAAATAAGTGGATGAATAGGATTTTGAGTTAATTTACTGGTCAAATGTATTTGTATTTGAATAATATAAGGCAAACACACATTGTACTGCATTAGGATATAACATATAATAAATGTTGTTTCTAAACGCACAATTATTAATAGTTAAAATAAACATAATAAAAGAACAACCATAAAATTTCCTTTTAAAGATTTTTTGTGTTTCACGTTTTTTCTCGCAAGGATCAATTAGGACCAAACCGCCCGTAGACTGTCTGCCAAAAAACCATCTCGCCCTTCATGTTCAATGGTGTTTTTGGTTTGGTTTTTCCCATTGAACAAAACCGCACTACACCACCTGAAAACTACCAAACCGTCCGTCTGTTCACCCCTATTACACTTATTCAGCAATTTGCTGATTATTCATAGCAGTTACATCAACAATTTGCTGATTGTTCTATTACTTCCCAATGGTGGTATTGGGTTGGTTTTTCTTATTGTACAAAATCGCACTGCCCTGCCTGAAAACTGCCAAACCGTCCATCTGTGCACCCCTATTACACTTCTTCAACAATTTGCTGATTGTTCATAGCGGTTACATTTTATAAATATATTTTTTATTTGATAAAATTTTCATGTGATTTGTTAGATTTTTGTTCTATTTATAAGAGTGATTTATTAGAATTGCATCAAACTAATGGTGTTTTTTTTCCCCCCCTTCCCTTACCAGCTATCACTGAATTCTCTTATTGCACATTTTTAGTTTCATATTTGTTCATATTATTAATTTTACGTTGAAATTTTAGAATTATGATGCCTTTAAACACTTTTTGTAAGATAACATATTTGAACTCGTGTGTGTCTTGATTTCGCATCCATTTTGAACATCTAGAGCTATTGATACCTCCACTATAGTTGGTAAACGAGCGGGGAACTTTTCACAATTTAGCAAATTAAGATTCGTGCATTTAGCCTCCATTCTTGTACCTACCTTTATGAGTTATTTCTGTCCCGCCAATAGATTTACTCAACAAGACGTAAGATACAATTAGCTTCGTAGCTTGTTTATTAACCTCTTATTAGAAGCAGGGGTTTAGGATATGAAAGTGTCGGGAAAATTTCCCCATGTTCCATAAGATGACATGTGTCGCGGATTTGCTTCGAGAGGCGATGAGAAAAGAAGAATGGGGACCCTCAAGGTGTTAAGTCTATCGAAAGTCTTGAGGTGTTCGTAATAAGTATCTCTCGAGGTCAAGAATCTAAAGAGATAATTTTGAGGTGGAGGCGTTCAAGGAGTGCATATGGAGGAGCTCCAAATAAAGTAGTGGGACCCCACGAGATATGCTGTTGTCGAGGGACCCCTTCAGAAAAACTAAGATACGAGTCATGTAACATGTATTATAATTATTTTGTGAAAGCGAGAAGCCGAGAACCCTTATGATAATCAATCAGACTGAAAAATAAAAAAGGAAAAAAGAAAAAAAGAACTCCTAGAAGTCTCCACATCAGCAAATTGGAGGGATTCCCAATTTGGGCTAATGAGGAGCATCAGACACCAATGTGTCAAGATTAAAGGGTTTAAGAAAAACCATATGATCATGACATTCACCTTTAAAAAGAAAAAGAACCCGCCAATTAAGGACTAAGCCTTTTATCGTTACTCCAATAAAAAACTGTCTCTCTATTTTCTTCATAAATTTTTTTGTCTAATTTGAGTCATTTGAGATTTCAAAGGTCAATTACATGTTACAAGTTTATGGATCCTTTATTTGTCACAAGTTATTTGTGGGTCATCTCGTGTCAGCCTATCAAGAAAACAGATCAAGCTGATTTTTTCTAAAATTTTCATGTCATGTTTTACATCTGGACTAACCGAAAACATACAAATAATTGGCCTCAACCTGATATGAACACAGAGTCGTGACAAGATTTTTCTTTTTTTTTGGTCATTTGAGATTTCATAGGTCAATTATATGTTAAGAATTTATGGATCCTTTGTATATCACAGGTTATTTGTGGGCCATGTCGTGTCAACTCATCAAGAAAACATATCGAGCTTATGTTTTCTAAAATTTTCATGTCGTAATTTTACATTTGGGACTAACCAAAAAGTTACAAACAATTGGCCTCAACCTGATATAAGTACAGAGTTGTGACAATATGTTTTTCGTGGAACAACATAAATTTTGCTCTTTGGAGCATACACTTCAGTTGGAGTTTTCTAAATATTTTTGTTTTTTTCTCCAAAAGTAAAACCAGTTAATTTTACTATTTAAATCTCTAAATATCTCTTTTTTATTTTCAAAAAACTCAAATTTTAAAAGTTTGTAACTCTCTTATTTCAAATCGAAAGAGATGATTTGTTTAAATTGCATAGAATGCAAAGAGAAACAAAACATGATCCATATTATTATTTTTTTCGATTATATTTCAAGTTTTTATATTTCTTAACTATCACAATTGATTTTCAACTAAACACAGACTCGTAATTTCCAACAAAAAAAAAAAAATTCTAAAACTTCAGTTGGAGTGGACGTTCCAGACAAGAAGTAATAAGTTGGATTTTGCCTAAATTCTTTTCTTAAAAAAAAAAAAAGTTGGAAATTGCTTAAGATTCCCCTCATCGAATAAGATACCCAATTAATTGTCTCTAGTGGATGGTAGTAGGTGAGTGTTGCTTGTATTCTACTCCAAAATGTTATTGCTTTCATTTATCCAAAAAAAAAAAAAAAATTGATTGCTTTGCCGCTTATGTTTAACCCTAACCTTATATTTTCCTACTTTTTACCTAACAGAATATATTTTGCACTGGAAAGATATTCAAATGTTCATTTGTTTCAAAATTTAGGACATGTTTGGTGCACAAATTCAGTTTGAGTTGAGTTGAAATTTTTAAGTTTGAATAATAATTTTTGTTGACTTTTTCAGAAAAGACAAAAAATTTTTTAGAAAAGATAAAAAACATGATAAAAAAATACAGTTTAGTTTGAATAGAGATAATCAATCAAACGGACCTTACTTTTTCCCAAATTTTTTTTAATATTTGAGAAATTTTAATTTATTTGTACTTTTTTTTTTTTTTTTTTGCATAAATAACTTTTTAGAATTTCTAAAAATATACAGTAATACATATTTTCCCAATCTCCTATTGAATTTAAAATTTATTTAATAGATTCCTCTTAAACTATACACCTTCATTCATTTTGCTTGCTAAATTTTCAAAATCTTTCAAAATACCTCCTATTGGATACAAAACCATTTAAAATGCTCATTTCATCCATTTCTGTCTATATAACTAACGGATATATTGACGTGACATTAATTGTGACTTTGTGAAGCTAACACTTTCATTCATTTTACCTCGTGAATTCTTAAAATCATTTAAAACACCCCCTCATGTATAGAAAACTTTTCAACATGCCCCCTTTGTCCCTTTTCGTCTATATACCTAATAGATTTACTGACGTTACATTAATTGTAATTACAAATTCTAATTCCCACATAATTAAAAAAAATAAAAAGATGCCTTCCAAAGTTACAATTAAAAAGGGGAAGTCGAGGATAAATCAACCGGGTATCAGTACAAATGGGATACCACAATTCTATAAATGAACTGAGAGATTTTCTACAATAAAATCTCTTATTTCACACTATTGAGAAAAAAACTATTGACTTAATTGTTTGATTAATTTTTAACAATCTAACTAAGAGTACATATTGTAAATTTTTAACATAGAGACTTATAAAACATACAATTAAGAAACCGATCTAATAATTAAAAATATTTTTTTAATACTGCAAGAAATATTGTGCTATAGAAGCTTTTTTGAATTAAACATGACTGCGTATTTGTGAGCTGTCACATATTATTATGAAATATTAGGATTAATTTTATTATGTTATATAAATTTTAAGATTATTTTCACTTTATCTCATAGATTTAAATAACTCTCACTTGATCTTATGAACTTTGAACTTGTCCTATTTTACTGGGCCTGTTTGGTGCACAAGTTCAGTTTGGGTTGAGTTGAAATTTTTAAATTTGAATAGTAATTTTTGTTGACTTTTTTAGAAAAGACAAAAAACTTTTGGGGAAAAGACAAAAAAATGATGAAAAAAGTACAATTTAGTTTAAACCAAACTTACCAACCAAACAGATCCTAAAATTTTGGTTAAAAACATAAGGAAACAAGGTATTATGTTTTGATTTAAAATTCAAATTAAATGTTAAATGTGTTGCAAAATAAAGTGAAATTTATTACATAAACAAAAACAAACTGATTGTACACCTATTACTTTTTACTACCATAATAAAGGGTGTGAGAAGTATTTTTATTTATGGAGTGGATTGATGAGAAGACCGTCCCGTTTTGAATCCGCCTCATTGCCATCCGTCCGATTCAGAAAAAGGTGCCACCTCAGTGCAATGAAGTGGCAGAATCAAATTGGAACTGGTCCCCCAGTTTTGAATTGGGGGACTGAAGAAAGGTCCTTCTTCTCCCCAACTAACACAACCCGAGGCTTTGCCATTATATCACTAGCCGCCTTTCTTTTTCTACCTTTGTATCTCAGGCTCAGCTGACGTAAAGCTGCATCCGAATTGTTCTTGTAATTTTAAACCTTTTTTTTTTAATCCCATTTAAGCTACAAATTACAATTCTTGTCCTTTTTACTTTACCTACACAATTGAGGAATTTCTTTTTTTTTTTTTTTTTTTATTGGGGAGAAAAATGATTGAACTAAGAATTCATGTTGGATCGGCCCTAGATATATAATTGACATTTATACAAAAGAGTATAGGCAGACGAATAAATTAAAAAAGAAGTATAAAAATCTCAGATTTATTCAATTAATAACAATCAATATAAGTATTAATATTAAGTATAAAGTAAAAAAAACCAAGCTTAATCCTTTGTTTTTTTATTTGTTATGATAAATTATCATTTAAAGTGAAAACTTATAAAAAAATATGAAGAATATTTATTTTAAATGCATAAAAATTGTAAATATTTTTATTTTATAGAAATATCATTTATGATATCAGACATCACCGTTTAAAGTTTTTAACAAAAATTCTAATGTAAGAGGTCAGGACAAGTTTTTAAAGAATGGGGATAAAGGGGAAATACGTGTAAAAAAAAGAAAAAAGAAAAAAGAAAAGCGGCACAACGAAGAATAATGTGTTTTAAATGTTTTAGGTTTAAATAGTAATAGATTTTTTAATGCAACTTTGTAGCGAGGTTGCAAATATATATATTTTTAAAAATTTTGAATGCTTTTTTTTTTTTTTTTTTTTTGGTCTCTAGCTCTCTAACGAGCTTTATTTTTATTGTAGAAACACATGCCTTACCAACTAAAAATTGGAAATTTTTGTTTCAAAAGTTGGCACCAAAAAGTTGGCGCATGTGATATATTATAGGAATATGTTGGTCAATAATATTTTTCTAAGAAGGTTTTTATTTTTTATTTATTTTTTAAATAAAATTAGTCTAAGATGGTTTTTATTAAATGACTGAAATTTGGTAAATGATTGATCAATATTAAAATGTACTTTTTTCTTATTAATGACTATTTTCCTTAAAAAAAATAAAAAATTGGCCGTTACTTAAATAAGTGTTTAAAACTGTATATTATTTAATTTTCTATATATTTTTTTTAATTTTAAGGTAGAGAATTCGATCTCTATATTTAAAAAATTTCCCATACTATTTAGCTATTGTTAATTCGGTTAATTAATTAATTTTTATATGTGTGTTTTAAAAGGGAAGAGTGATGCAACACTTTAATTGTGGTGGGTAAAGCAAGTGCGTCGTGAATTGAATCTATCAAATTAAGGACATAGAGAAAGAGAGAGAATCATGGTTTTGGGGTAGTTGAAAAAGCCTTTTTGAGCATGCTCTCACCAACCAAGCCAAGTGTTTTATCATTTTCAATGGCTTTTGAGTATGAATAAGTCTGTTGAATAAAAAAAACCCTTGGCTTTCTTTGCATTCCTTTTCGTATTTTGCTTCGCTTCCCACCAACCAAATGAATTTAAAAAATCGTGTCTTTGCTTCAAATTTCAATATGATTTCTTATCTTTCTAAAACCTAACTCATCTTTAATCTAAGCAATAATCAACGTTAAAGCCAAAACCTGGCCCGTGCATTTAGATTTACATTGTCGTGCAATTTTTCTTTATTTGGAAGGAGAAAGATTAATCCACCCAAGGGTTGTATTTAAAACATTTCCAAATGAATCATTAATTAGTGCTAAATGCTAAATTTTAATATTTAAGTAGGAAATTCACTAATATAAGATTCTTTTCGGGCTAAATTTAACATATATTATACGTTAAGTGTCAAATTTGAAACCAAATATAACACAAATCAAATATCGATAATTAACTTTAATTAATTGATGTATTGACTTTTCATTTTTATTAATTTTACTTTTTTCACTAATTAGTATTGTAATATCGTTTTTGAATTATTTTAAAATTAAAAGTTTACTTAACAAGTTTTATATTACGGTTTCCCTTTTTCTCTCTCCCTCTTTTTCTCTCAAATTTCTCATATACTAGGGTTTCCTTTTGTGTGGGAATTCTGCCGCTGTTGTGGCTGACGAGGTGATCGGCAATTCAATGATATCGACGGGGATGGAGTCGGATGGTCCTAATTAGGAGTTTCTCGACCAAATCTAGCCTGATGAGCTTCCAGCAGTTTGGGATCCAGTGAGACCTTGGTAATCCGATAGTTGGTGCGACGATCTCATACCTCTAGTCGAGCTAATTGATTTCTTTTGTGTTGTGGTGCGTTGCGAGGTGGTTGTTCCATGTGGGGTAAGAATTTTGCGGTTAATGTTATTTTATATTCATTCTTTGTTTTTGTGTTTTAGTTTTAATTTTATAATAAATGAGGTAGTTCCCCTACCTCCGATTATTATTTTTTATTTATTCCGCTTGAGTCATTTCCTGAGTCATTTCCTGACATATATATCTACTGGTTCCGTTAGTATTATGGCTAAGCAGAGTTTGTTGCAGTCTTTATGCTACGAGCAATTGTCTCTTGACCAATCGGAATATTCTATCAATTGTAGATGTTTTTTCAAAAAGAGCTTTGTACATACTCGATTATAGTATAGCCGAGGAATTCGAGGAATTTTCCTATCACTCGGTCTCGGTTTATGTCCTCCTCAATAAACTTTATCAGATTTTACTGATAGACTTAGTCTTAGTCGAGGGTTGTGTCTCCTATACCATATGGTTATTTTATCTTTGATATTGGTGTTTGTTTTCAATTTTAATTTGAATGATCATTTCCATTTAAAAAAATTTCAGATTATTATAATTGTATGAAAAGTAGAGCAACATAGCACATGTGTCTAACATTGAAATGTGTTAAGATTGTCTAAATAGGGCAGGAGTTCAATGACATTAGCTTCGGTTTTTGGTTGAAAGCTAAGTGGATTGTCTAAATTTGGAGCCTGATAACAACTATTTTATTATCACAATAATGATAATACAAAACGTGTAAAAAAAAAAATTGAGAGAAAAATAGTAAAACACATTTAAATTTTCCTAAATATAATGGTTTCTAGCTAAATGAGATGTACAATTGACACACGTTAAGGTTGTGATTAATTATTATTATTATTTTAATTTAGGGTACAAGAATTCAAACTTAATGATTTCTGTTGAAATTAAACGTAAAATTATCGTTAAATTAGTGAAATTAAAGGTGAAACTATAGTTGCAATATAGAATGTCATGATTAACTATCTACTCTTTTTTCTTATGATGTGAAGGAAATAGGGGGTTTGGTGAGAATAATGTTGGGAAGTGGTAGGTGAGGATTGTAGTTGAGAACTACTACACTTCACAATTTTATATGATTCCTTTCCTACATCGGCTTGGCGCTTTCGTCGGCATTTCCCTTATGTTTTTGGTTGGTTTTCTAAAATTTTTGTGATTTTATTGTAATTTTCTTTCGGTTAGCAACCCCACGCGCAATGCACTCACGTGTTGCACCCCGTGACTTACTTATTTAATTTTATTTTTATTACAAGAAATTGTACTCAAGTATATTGATTAAAACAATCGAAGTAAATAATAGGGATAAATTTACTTGTTTAACAAGTTTTTAAATAAATAATCAACGTTTTGTAAAATTAACAAAATGATCGTTTTAAAAAATGTTAATTGACTGATTGATCATGGTTAATATATGATTAATAAATGATAAATTGTGTTTTTCATTGATTGACAGTTATTTTCTTAAATAAAAAATCTTGACCATTTATTTAAACAAGTGTTTAATAATTGCCTATTTACCTAAATTTTTTTTTTCTAGAAATGTTTTAAAATATTTGAAATAAATAACAAACTTACAAGGTAAATAAAAAATTCACTGAATAAATAATTAATTTACTAGATGCAACTACTTATTTTAAATATTTTTAAAACCATATTTACTTGAATTTTTCATATAAAATCACTATTTTCTTCTTCTTTTTTTAATATAAAATTACTATTTTCTTCTTTCTTTCTTTTTTACATTTTTAAGGAGAAAGTACCTTAATAACATAAATTTGAATGCCATTGTACCAGCATGACATGAAAAAGTAACATTAGATCAATATGACACAAAATTAAACTAACGTAAACTAAAGTTTATGTCATATTGGTCAAAATAAGGGAGTTTGTGTTATGTTGGTCAATAGATAGAAAACAAGTGGTTATTTGGGTAATTTTCTCTATTTTTAAAGATGAAGAGGCCTTCATCTCTATGCATATTGATTACATTTGTCCAATTAAGATATTTGATTGAGGGAAAAAATCAGGAAGTATACCACAAAAATAAGTAGTGGATTAATTTTTGTCATAAGAGAAAAAAATTTGCAAAAAATACAATAAGATGATGTCATAAATATATATATAAAATTATAATTTTTCTCTCTCTTCTCTCCTCTCTCCCCCACACGCAAACCGTGACCATCATCAGTCCCTATAAGAAAAAGAGTAAACTCCTAATGATATAAGTTCCTTTGGGGTAAATCCTAAGAGCAAAACTGTAAGGACACAAAACTCAAAACGGACAATAACATACCAAAGGAAGGCATGAGTCATTATAAATAGTATCAAAGCATACACCTAACTGGAAGTGTAGCCAACGAGGATGTTGGGCCTCAAAATGAGGGATGGTTGTGACAGTCATCAGTCACTATAAGAAAAAGGGTAAGCTGCGCAGTTTTATATCACTTAAGAATGGATATATGTGATGGTTCATAAGTCAAAAGACCATCTCCTAATGGTATGAAGCCTTTTAGGGTAAAACCCAAGAGCAAAACTATGTACGCATGAGTCCTAAAGTGGGCAATATCATATCAAAAGGAGGCATGAGTTGTTACAAATGGTATCAGAGCCAACACGCAATCAGAAGTGTAGCCAACGAGGATGTTGGGCCCCAAAAGGATGGGTGATTGTGACAGTCATCAGTCCCTATAAGGAAAATTATAAGCTTTGCAGTCCTACATCACTTAGGAATGGATATATGTGATAATTCATAAATAAACACACTACCACCTAATGGTCTGAGGCCTTTTGAGATTAAGCTCAAGACCAAAATCGTGCGAGCATAAGACCCAAAGCGAACAATATCGTATCAAAGGGAGGCATGGATTGTTAGACAAACCCATCCCTTTTTCTCTCTCTACTCTCGTTCTCTCCACAGGACTAAGTCGACTCCACATCGCTGGGAAGACCATTCTCCAGCACAATCTTCCATCTCCACACCGCCGTCGAACTGCGAGAAATCGTGGGTGATGCCCATCTCCTCCGATGCCAATAACTGGATCTCTTCCTTGTGGCTCCAGTTTCCTCACAATTCTGGCGAGATCTAGCACTGATCGTTCACGATTGGTCTCTCCTTACTACAATCTCCTCCATTTGGTCACCAGTTCTTTTCTTCGTTAGATCGCCATACTCTCTTGTGCCACCTCTAACGCCAATTGCAAGCTCCAACTCCTTCGTGGGCGTTCTCCTACATGGCCACAAGATTTCAGGCATGGCCTTGCGAGCTTACTGAGATCTCCACCATACGATTTTTGCACTGGCTGCACTAGCTTCGTTGTTTCTCTTCACCGGGTCTCTTCACTGGATCTTGTGTTTTTGTTTTGTTTTTTTGCATATGATGGGGATTGTAAATTTTTCTGATTATGTGGATATGTTGTGGATCTGCTGGTATATGTGAATGTAATGACTTTTCATGATTTTTTCACTAATCCAGTGATAAAATCAATTTTTTTTAGGGAAAATATTTGGTTTTATTTATTGGATTTGGTGGATTTTGAATTTTGATGTGAATTCTGAGTTTTGTGGATTGTTGGTGAATTTTTTAGTATTTCAGTTATAAATTCAAGTGGTTTTTTTTTTTTTTTTTTTTTAATTTCAGTGACAGAACCTAAAAAAATCCGGCGGAAGCTAATAGTTACCCATCGGTAGTGGTGGTTTCTAATCAGAAACTCAGTTGCTGTCGATAACCAGTTGGTTACCATTAGGTAACTCAGGTGATAACATCATGGATATCAATTAGAAATTATAATTCGTTTAAAATAAGTAGAGTTCGCCAAACACCTATGTGTGCAAATAAATCTACGCAAGTGTAAGTGATCGAAAAAGTAATATAGTAGTGAGTAAAGTACTGTCTCCACAAGGATTGAATTACTAAAAATTAATTACGAAAACCAAATGTTCAAAAATAATTCGAAGAGTGAATTAAGTACTAAAATTTGTAATAAATGATGAAAGTAAATGGGTGTGATTAAAATGCAAACAAAAGGCAAGACTTAGCAAGATCTAAGCTACAGGCTGTGAATCAATGATGGGTATAAGCTAGAATTACTAATTTTCCCTCAGTTTGCAAATCTAACTGCGAATGCTGTAGTAATGCTATAGCAAAATTAATCCAGTCAACCTAAAATTCTGCATAATCCTCTATCCAAATGATTTATACCTTCAGTTCCTTAAACCAAAATTAACATATTCCTATGCATTTCAGCTTTCAAAACCTAAAGTTAAGCGTCAATTTTACTGGGTTGTACAAGTTAATAATATATTACTATATCATTCATTTGTATTATCCAAGCTAGATCTAACTAAAACCAACCTTCCCATAATTAATTTTAGTATATGTTCTCCACCAACTGATAGCCAGTCAATCAACAAAGATTAAACATACGATACACTTGAATAAACATAATGAAAATTACTAAGCAATTAAAATAACAATTAAATCTTCATTGAAACTTCGGTTCCATCAATAATCCTAGCTATAGAAATTTAGTTCATGTTCAGTTCAATATAATTAAAAATAACAATCACAACTAGTGGTTTCATGATTCACAGAGAGATAGCGAAGAAATTCCAAAAGGATTGGGTGAGCTAAAATCAGAAAATCCTGAGTTGAGCGTGCGTGCTATCATGCGTCTCCTTGCCCAGCCAATAGTCCAAGGGCCGTGCTATACTGCTCGCCTCTGAAGTTTCAGATCTCTCCCCCTTTTTGTCCCGATGTACCTCTTTCCTTTTCTTTCCTCTCTCAGCTTGTTTTTCTGAATTCGTGCATCTACCTCCTCTTTGTACAATCATTTTTTAACCTTTTATACTAGGGCAAATTGAGGTGCCCTAGTTACACGTGTGCCTCTAATAGCCAAGGCTAGTGGGCACCTTAGATATAGCTGTTCTATTCAAACAAAGTCAACAAGTGGACCAGCTACCAGCTGTAAAGAAAGAATTGTGTCAGCATATGCTTTTGGTTGTTTCTTTGCTGCTGCAGAATTGCTGTAGCATCAGGTGTATTTCAACTTTCTATTTCATTGCTTTCGCTTTTCCAGTGTGCCTTCACTAATTCTTCACTTGGACCTCCTGAATGGGAAAGCACAAAATTAACATTTTTTATTAAAGTTGAAGACTGAGTTAATGATTAGGACGAGAGTTTTCCACAATTATCAACCTTTTTCAACTAAAGAAAAACTTCATACTATTATGTAAAATACTGAAAACTGAGGTACTTTACCTTGAGACATCGACAATTATTAAGCCTAAAAGCATGATAAATAACTATATTTCATAGAGTTATCACACCCCCAAACTTGAGTCATTGCTCGTCCTCGAGTAATGCCACAAACAACAAAAGATGAAACACACAAAAAGATTTAATGCACAAAATAGAAAATTGCTCTGGTTGCTAAACAAGTTGATTCTACATTCTCACAAATGCTTCTTAATTCCCAGCTCATTTTCAAAATCAGCACTCATTAAATATCAGCTCCATCTTTTATAAGCTCACTCCCAAATGAGGTTCCTCTATAGGTGTGTGTGTGAGACTATAGCTAAGCATCTTTAAATCACCTAAGTCACTTGGATCACGATCATTGAGCCTAGTTTATGATCTAATAAGCTGATTGCTTGGTTCCCTCTCCACTAACATCAGTAAACCAAACACCTAGAGTTAGACATATTCCACAGATTGTTCCTTAGGGCATTGGACTGGGTGTACGTATTTATTTATTTTATCATCATAACACTGTTACCTTATAACGCGAATGCCAACATAGGTGATGAAGACACTCAGTTACTCAACAATGTCACATTTCAGAATTGCTATAGCATACTCATATTCTGAACCGCTGTTTAACGCAAAAGTACACATGGGGTTCATGTTACTCCTGGTTACCACGCAGCTCAGAATAACGGAGTTCTTTATTCATAAGAGGATTTTTTTTTAATAACAGGACACCCTTAAACATTAGCCCTTTTCAAGATCTTTTTACTTTTAATGCACATCTATACTCCCCAAAATGCTTGGCTCCCTAAAGATTCACCTCAAAGGTTTCACACAATCAGTTCTCAAATCCTAAACTCTCACAATGATTCGAAATTTCCTAGGCCTTTCACAAGAAAACAAAGCTGTAGTCTATTGTGCAACATTTCGAGTAATCTCACTCAAAGAGCAAACAAATAACAAACATCACCAATACTCAATTCATGCCAATTCATTCCATAAGCTAAAAATTCCAAAACACTACTACTCTTCATTGAATTTCCTCAAACCAACAATGTTGTAGCAAAACCAGAGCATTTTTTTCACACATAACCAAAATATTGAACTTAATTTTAATCTAATTTTTTCTAATATAAAATCACCTAATCAAACCATAAAAATAAAACAGACAGAGAAGAACAAAACAAAACCAAACCTACTTAAATAGACCTTACTAAAACAAACCTAATCAAACCTTGACAGCCCCAAACTTGAACTAAGCAGTGTCCTCACTGCTTAGTTCAAGTTTGGGGCTGTCAAGATTTGTGCTTAGGGAACAAAACACGAATAACCAAAATGAAACAAAACAAAACAAGACAAAAGGAGTAAAGGTTGGAACTCCATGTGGAGGTGGGCAAGTGACATATCCTCTTAGTCCTCCTCGTCATCCTCTTCAACATCTTCTGTGTCCTCCTCAATAGCAACCGGCTCCAGCACACTCTCTGGAAACTCAGGAAATGAAAATATGGGCTGCGTGAAATTTTTCTGCAGGGATTTCTGCAAAGCAAAATCCCTATGTTAGGCATAAGCCCAATATTACTGCTGTTGTTTGTGCTTATGTTGTAACATTTCCATGGCCTAATACTATTGAATCTCCTGAAGGTTCATTCGTTGTTCCAGCATTTTCAGTGACTGGGTCAGCTTGGCAGGTATGGGTCTTCTGCTACCCGATGCTACGCCACCTCTGCTAGTGGTGGGCTGTGGTGCTGGGTCTTGCTCTTCTTCATCAGTGGGAGGCTGCTCCTGATTTCCTCTACTCACCTTGATTTGCGTTATCCTTGCTATAGCAATAGTGGTGATGGCTGCTTTTAATGATAACCGCTCCTCAGTGTCAAACACCGACACACCAACACTAAAGCATAATCCGGTGATGAGGGATGGAAACCACAAGCTGCCACCCTGCTTGCTAGCACAAGCACAGAGCTCTTGGTAAATGATTTTACCCTTGTCGATGGGGTGGCCTGAGATGATGGACTGCAACAGTAACACTCCATCTTTTGACACCGTCTGAACGTGCGTGGATGGCATCAGACGAGTCTTGAGGAAATGATACCACACATTGCATTGTGGTGTAAGACTATTCCTTGGAATTGTCATTGCTCCTTGGGCAGAAACATTTCAGACGGTCCCCTCAACACAAATGTGTTCCAGCATAGTTTGCAGCTATGTTGCATCAGCATTTTCGACGAACTCCGTATGCAAATCTTCAGCCCGTAAAACCTGTTAATGGTATCCTTGTCAATCGGCACCTACACACTGTGAACATACACCGTCTTCTGCCCTTCCTTTATGAGATGGGCGTAAAATTCCCTAACTATCAGCACAACAGCAGCAGTGGGGTGGGAGCAAAATAGTCTCTATTTGTGCTTGTAATCACTGAGTGTATAAATTCATCATACCCCATAGTGGGGGTGTCTTGCAACAGAAACCCTTTCTCAGGGCAAAATGATCGTTCGGAAGTGAATGTCTCATACCTATCCTCAGCTTCTTTGGATTGAAATGTTCGAAAGCTTGTGGTGGTCTCTTTTGGCCTCCTACCTGCTTGCTTGTGGGCCAATTTCTTTGTTCGTAATATAGTGACACAAAGGAATATTTGAAGATGGATTTGTCTGTGGAATGACAACGGGCACCCCCAAACTTGCGAAGCACGATCAAGAGAAAGACACTATAAAATACGTGGAACAAAAGAAGAGAATGGAGATTGGACAATTCTGCAACGAATGGCTGGAGTCCTCAGTTTCGTGGGGAGTTGAGGATGGTATGGGTCTAGGCACCTTTGCGATGGCAGGTGAATGGTAGGAATGGACGGCAGGTGAACGGCAGAGGTGGTCGGCGCGGGTGGACGGCAGGGATGGACGGCGGTTGAACGATAGGTGAAGGGCAGAGATCAGTTCTTTGATGCAGTGGCTGTGCCCTTGCTTTTGGGTTGATGGTGCAGAGGAGAAAAGTGGGGTATGCTAGGGTTCCTTTTTGAATAAAATAAGGAGTGACCTTGCTTTTGTAATTTTCCCTTATTTATCACCTTTTTTTTTTTACCAACACCTGAGATCCTCGTGAAGTCTTTCTACATTCTCACTGCTGCACGAATTGCTACAGCATTTCTTCATGATGAATAATTTTGCTACAGCAAAACCACCAAAGTGCCGCCTATGTCATGTAAATCCGGTTTTCCTCTTTCTGCTACCACTATCCCTGTACAACACCAAAGCTGCTCAAAACTCAAAGCATAACAGGAAATAAACAGAAAACAAATCAAAAGTAATTTCAAAAATAAAAGTATAGGGTTGCCTCCCTCAAGCACTTGTTTTAGAGTCTTCAGCCTGATTATGCTACCATTCAGGCATCCTGTAGCGAGATGGAGGTTTTCTGATGGTTGAGCTCATAACCCCAGTAATGCTTAAGCCTCTTACCGTTGACTTTGAAAGTTCTCCCTAAATTTTCTACAGCAATCTCCACTACTCCATGTGGGTAGGTTTGAACTACTACAAAGGGCCCTGACCACCGTGATTTGAGCTTCCCTAGAAACAGCTTCAAACTTGAGTTGAAGAGTAGAACTTACTGCCCAGTCTCAAATTGCCTTTAATTCTGTTGTCGTGCCACTTCTTTGTTTTCTTTTTGTACAACCTGACATTCTCATAAGCGTGCAAATGGAATTCCTCCAACTCATTAAGTTGCAACAAACGCTTCTCTCCTGCCAGTTAGAGGTCCATGTTCAACTGCTTGATTACCTAGTAAGCCTTGTGCTCCAACTCCACCGGTAAATGACATGCCTTCCCGAAAACTAATCAGAATGGTGACATTCCCAGTGGTGTTTTAGATGTTGTACTGTATGCCTAGAGTGCGTCATCCAACCTCAGCGACTAGTCTTTGCGATTTGGGTTGACCACTTTCTCCAAAATCCGCTTTATCTCTCTGTTTGAGATTTCTACCTGCCCACTGGTTTGTGGGTGGTATGCTATAACAACCTTATGTTTCACTCCATACCTACCCAAGAGATTCTCAAATTGCCTGCTATTAAAATAAGTTCCTTCGTCATTGATGATTACTCTGGGTGTCCCAAAGCGGGTAAAAATATTCTTGTGAATGAATTTTACCACTACCTTGCAATCGTTTGTTTGGAGTGTGACAGCTTCCGCCCACTTTGAGACATAGTCAACAGCTACCAAAATATACGGTTTCCATAAGATGGAAGAAATGGCCCCATGAAATCAATGCCCTACACATTAAATAGTTCAACCTCCAGAATGTTGTTCAAAGGCAATTCATGTCTGCGGGAGATATTGCCAACCCTTTGACACCAATCGCACGACTTGGTGAACTCGTGAGCATCTTTAAACATAGAAGAACAGTAAAATCCTAATTGTAGGACCTTGGTAGCTGTTCTTGTTCCTCCAAAATGTCCACCGTAAGGGGATGAATGACATTGCTGCAAAATGCTCTTTAATTCCTCCTCTGGATCACATCTCCTGATAATCTGATAGTCACACTGTTTATAGAGAAAAGGCTTATCCCATGAATAGAATTTTACCTCCTGAAGGAATGTCTTCCGTCTCCGGCTAGTCATCTCTGGTGGAAACAGCTCACTGACTATGTAATTAACGAAATCTGCATACTAGGGGGCAGTAGCTTGTTGCAGGGTCAAAAGTTGCTCATCAGGGAATGTCTCACGAATGAATTCCTTCTTCTCAACTTCAGTCCCTACCTCAAGCCTTGATAAATTGTCCGCAACCAGATTTTCTGAACCCTTCATGTCTCTGATCTACAAATCAAATTCTTGTAAGAGCAATAACCACCCGATCAATCGTGGTTTAGCATCCTTTTTGACAATTAGGTACTTAATCGCTGAATGGTCTGTGTAAATTATCACTTTGGTGCCCACTAGATATGCTCTGAACTTATCGAATGCAAATACCACAGCCAAAAGCTCTTTCTTAGTGGTAATATAATTCAAGTAGGCCTTTGTCAGTGTCTTGCTTGCATAATAAATTGAGTGAAACACCTTCTCATGCCGTTGTCCCAACACTGAACCTACTGCGTTGTCGCTAACGTCGCACATCAACTCAAAGGGCATGACCAATCAGGTGAAATGATGATGGGTGCGGAAACTAACTGCCTTTTCAACTCCAAGAATGCCTATTGAAATTCCTCACCAAAATCAAAAAGTCGATTTTGTTCAAGTAAAGTGCACAACGGCTTAAAATCTTTTAAGAAGTCTCTCATGAATCTTCTATAAAAACCTGCATGGCCCAGAAAACTTCTAATCCCCTTTACTGATGTAAGTGGTGGTAGCTTGTCAATTACTTCAATCTTTGCTTTGTCCACCTCGATGCCCTTGTTGGAAACCTTGTGGCCCAAAACGATGCCCTCTTGTACCATGAAATAACACTTTTTCCAGTTGAGGACTAAATTGGTTTTTTCACACCTCATCAAAACTTGTTCCAAATTCGCTAGGCAGTCACCAAAAGAATCACCGAACACCGAAAAGTCATCCACAAAAACCTCCAGTGATTTCTCCACTATATCAGTGAAAATAGACATCATGCACCTCTAAAATGTTGCTGGAGCATTACAGAGTCCGAACGGCATCTGCCTGAAAGCAAAAGTCCCATATGGACAGTGAAAGTTGTCTTTTCCTGATCCTCTAGTGCTATAGCAATCTAGTTATAGTCTGAGTATCTGTCCAAGAAGCAGTAGTATTCCTTTCCTGCAAATCTGTCAAGCATCTGGTCAATGAACGGCAGAGGGAAATGATCATTCCTAGTTGTTTTGTTTAGCTTCATGTAGTCCATACATACCCTCCACCCAGTTACTATTCTTGTAAGAATTAGCTCATTGTTGTCGTTTGCAAGCACAGTGACTCCTACTTTCTTTGGCACAAATTGAACTGGGCTGACCCAAGAGCTGTTTGAGACAAGATAGATAATCCCTACATCTAGCCACTTAATCACCTCATTCTTCACAACTTCTTTCATGATTGGGTTCAGCCTCATTTGTTGTTCAACAGAATTGTTGTAGCATTCCTCCAACAAAATTTTATGCATACAGATCGATGGGCTGATTCCTTTAATATTAGCAATAGTCCACCCAATTACCCTTTTGAGCCTCTTCAGCACATCTAGTAGTTGAGTCTCCAGTACCCCAGTCAATCCAGAAGAAATAATCACGGGCAAAGTGTCTGAATCACCCAAATAAGCATACCTCAAATGTGGAGGTAAATGTTTCAGTTCCAAAGCGGGTGGTTCTTCAACAGATGGTTTATGCAATCTGAGGGGCCTTTATGATAACTCAAGTTACTCGAATTGCCTTCCAGATCTAGCTGACGCGTGCCTACCCCCCATCCAGGATACTTGATTATCATTATTATCCTCATCTACTTCTGAATCAGTCAGGTCATCTTCTTTTGTCAGCTTTGTAAAGCATGTCTTCTCAAACTCTGTAGCCACTAGTGAATCCAGAACATTGATAGCCGAGCACTCCTCAACATCATCAGCAAAATGCATCGCCTTGAATACGTTGAAGGTAACCTGCTGATCGTGGACTCTCATGGTCAGTTCACCCTTCTGCACATCTATTAATGTTTTGCCTGTAGCTAAAAAAGGTTTTCCCAGGATAATCGGTACCTCCTTGTCTGCTTCATAATCCAGTACAATGATATTTGCTGGAAAAATGAATTTGTCTACCCTCACTAGCACATCTTCAATTTTCCCTTCTGGATGAACAAATGACATGTCAACTAATTGTAGAGTGACTATGGTGGGTCTTGTTTCCCCAATTCCCAACTTTTTGAAGATAGACATAGGTATCAGATTTATACTTGCCCCCAAGTCACACAATGCTTTTCCAAAGTACTGATTACTAATGGAGCACGATATGGTGAAGCTACTAGGATCTTTCAACTTAGGTGGCAACTTGTTCTTCAGTATCGCACTGCATTCTTCGGTTAGCGTTATCGTCTCAAACTCACCTAGTCTATGTTTCTTCGAAAGAATGTCTTTCATGAATTTAATGTAGCTAGGTATCTGCTTCAATGCCTCCACCAGTGGAATGTTGATTTGTAGTTGCTTCAATATGTCTAAGAACCTTCTGAACTGCTTATTATGCTTTTGACTCTGATATCTCTGAGGAAATGGTGGCGGAGGTCTCTTTGATCCACTTTGCTTCAATGTTCTTTGCCATCTCTCCTAGGGTTTTTCGTATCGCTAGGAATCGATCCTTGAGGCCTATTGTTCAAAGCATTAGCTAGTTACCCCACTTGATTCGCTAAAGTCCTCAATGAAGCAGCTTGACTCTGAATAATGGCTGATTGATTCTGAATGATAGCATCATTTTTCGCCACGTATTCTTTAAGTAGTGCCTCAATGCGATTTGATTGTTCTTGAGACTGCTGTCTTTGGTGTTGATGCTGTTGGAAACCTGGTGGGTGTGTTGGTTTGCTTGGCCCTGCTGAAGAATTAGCTCCCTGATTTGTCCAAGAAAAATTTGGATACGGCCTCCACCCTGAATTGTAGGTGTTGGAATATGGATTATTATTCCTGTTAAAGTTGTTTACGTAGCATACCGAGACTGGGTTGGCTGGGTAGTTTTCAAATGAATGCCCCTCACCGTAATAAACACAAGCAATGTCAACAACTTGCACCGAACTTGCTCCTGCTACCATGTTCATGGATTTCAATATGTTGGACAATGAAGAAACTTGAGCTATCAATGTTGTCACAGCATCCACTTCATGAACTCCAGCCACACGTTATCCTGCAGCAACTCCCTTAGTAGGCCACTTGTAGTTATTGTTAAACATTCTCTCCAAGATATCATAGGCCTTATTGTAAGACTTTACAAGAAGGGCTCCATTAGCTGATGCATCAGTAATACATCGGGTTTGAGCATTGAGTCCATTGTAAAAGGTCTCCATTTGTATCCAATGGGGAAGTCCGTGGTATGGGCATTTCCTTAGCAGCTCTTTAAAGCGCTCTCATGCTTCATATAAAGCTTCTCCCTCCAACTGCTGGAATGATGTGATATCATTTCTGAGCTTGGCATTTTTGTTTGAAAGGAAGTATTTCACTAGGAATTTCTCGGCCAAGTCATTCCACGTTGTTACCGAATCTGGTGATAGAGAAATCAACCATGCTCTAGCTATGTCCCTTAGAGAAAAAGGAAATAACTTGAGACAAAGAGCTTCTTCAGTTACACCTGGTAGCTTGAAAGAATCACTCACTTCAATGAATAATTTGAGGTGAAGATGAGGATCTTCAGTCGGCATCCCACTAAATTGTCCCACCGTTTGGAGCATCAGACACAAAACAGGCTTCAACTCAAATTGTTGTGCTTGAATTTCTGGTCTAACAATGCTTGGATGCAGCCCGTGTAACATGGGTATAGCGTAATCTTTTATCGCTATGTCTCTGTCATTTGTCATTGCTGCAACATTGTTAACATTATTATTGGCTACTACTCCCTCAACCATTCTTCCATTCTTGCAACACCCTGTTGTTCCCTTCTTCTTGCTCTGAAGGTTCTTCCAATTTCTAGATCCAAGGGAACTAAGTCTGCGTCCCTCGGCCTATTCATGCAAGTAAGTTACACCTGGCAAAGAAACAACCAAAGTTGAATGAGACTAAGGAAAGCAAAATAAATGAAAAAGAAGATAAATTTGGTTCCTATAATAATAATTTTCAATAATTACAATCCCCGACAACGGTGTCAAAAACTTGTTCGCCAAAAACCTATGTGGGCAAATAAATCTACGCAAGTGTACGTAATCGAACAAGTAATATAGTAGTGAGTAAAGTATCGTCTCCACAGGGATTGAATTACTAAAAATTGATAAATGGAAACCAAATGTTCAAAAATAATTTGAAGAGTGAATTAAGTACTAAAATTTGTAATAAATGATGAAAATAAATGTACGTGCTTAAAACGCAAACAAAAGGCAAGACTTAGCAAGATCTAAACTACAGGTTGTGAATCAATGATGGGTATAAGCTAGAATTACTGATTTTCCCTCAGTTTGCAAATCTAACTATGAATGTTGTAGTAATGCTATAGCAAAATTAATCCAGTCAACCTAAAATTCTGCATAATCCTCTATCCAAATGATTTACGCCTTCAGTTCCTTAAACCAAAATCAACATATTCCTATGCATTTCAGTTTTCAAAACCTAAAGTGAAGCACCAATTTTACTGGGTTGTACAAGGTAATAATATATTCTTATACCATTCACTTGTATTATCCAAGCTAGATCTAACTAAAACCAACCTTCCCATAATTAATTTTAGTTTATGTTCTCCACCAACTGATGGCTAGTCAATCAATAGAGATTAAACATACAATACACTTGAATAAACAGGATGAAAATTACCAAGCAATTAAAATAACAATTAAATCTTCATTGCAACTTCGATTCCATCAATAATCCTAGCTATAGAAATTTAGTTCATGTTCAGTTCAATGAAATTAAAAATAACAATCACAACCAATGGGTTCATGGTTCACAGAGAGAAAGCGAAGAAATTCCAAAAGGATTAGGTGAGCTAAAATCAGAAAACCCTGAGTTGAGCATGCGTGCTATCATGCGTCTCCTTGCCCAGCCAATAGTCCAAGGGCCGTGCTGTACTGCTCGCCTCTGAAGTTTCAAATCACTCCCCCTTTTTGTTCCGGTGTACTTCTTTCTTCAGCCTGTTTTTCCGAATTCGTGCATGTACCTCCTCTTTGTACAGTTCTTTCTTAACCTTTTATACGAGGGCAAATTGAGGTGCCCTAGATGTGTCCCTCTAATAGCCAAGGCTGGTGGCCACCTTAGATACAGCTGTTCTATTCAGACAAAGTCAGTAAGTGGACCAGCTACCAGCTGTAAAGAAAGAATTGCGTCAGCATGTGCTTTTGGCTATTTCTTCGCTGGTGTAGCATCAGGTGTATTTCAGCTTTCCATTTCATTGCTTTCACTTTTCAAGTATGCCTTCACCAATTCTTCACTTGGACCTCCTGAATGGCAAAACACATAATTAACATTTTTTTATTAAAGTCGAAGACTGAGTTAATGATTAGGATGAGAGTTTGCCACAATTATCAACCTTTTTCAACTAAAGAAAAACTTCCTGATATTATGTAAAATATTGAAAACTGAGGTACTTTACCTTGAGACATCGACAACTATTAAGCCTAAAAGCATGATAAATAACTCTATTTCATAGATTTATCAAATAGATAAATAAATATTTATGCTGTCATATGAACTTCTTGCAAGACTTTTTTTTTTTTTTTTTGTGACAAAAATAAATCCAAGGCATGACTTTGTGGCATTTTTTTAAAAATAAAGTTCACAAAAGAGTAAAATAAAAGCTATAAATATTGCACAAAAAAAAATTTTTTTGGTAGAAATTTATTGTACAACTTATATATTCGTTTGGTGAAACGGTTTGAGTTGAAATTTTTAAGTTTGAGTTAGTTGACTTTTTAAAAACTTGTTATAATTTTTGTTGACTTTTTAGAAAAAGATAAAAATTAAGATGAAAAAGTACAATTTAGTTGGAGTTAAACTCATTCATCAAACGAGTAAGTTTTAGTAAATTTGAATAATTTAAGATTACTGGAGCATTTTCCTTCTAAATTTTAAGATCATTTCTACCTTTTTTTTTCTTTTTTTGTAATTTTGAAAATTCATATTTTATCTTCTTAGTTTTGAATCAATCCCACTTAACATCTTCTAATATAATTTCTATTAGAAATAGATTAAATTAATTAAAATAAATAAAATGAGGAATAGTCTCTCTAGATTTTTTTTTTAATTTCTATTAAAAATAAAAGGAAAAAATAATTTGAAAGTACTTGTTGTAGAGGGTGAAATCTACCATCAATGTCACTGAATTTGGTCGGCTACTCAATAAGTCTATTATGACATGAAAGCAACGAACGAAAAATGAATTTTTTTTTTTTTTAATCTTTTTTCTCAATTCAAAATTATTTTTCAGTATTCATATTTTCAAATATCTATAGTAAACTAAAATTTTAAAAGTTTATAATTTTATTATTTCAAGGCCACATGAGATTTTTTTTAATTGCATAGAATTTATAGAGGAAT
The DNA here is from genome assembly GCA_009761775.1 of Ficus carica. NCBI lineage: Eukaryota > Viridiplantae > Streptophyta > Magnoliopsida > Rosales > Moraceae > Ficus > Ficus carica. The sequence continues at coordinate 1,392,080 of CM019741.1, forward strand.
GAAATAAAATTCATAATGATTTTTTTTTTAAATAATTGTAAGTTTTTACATTTCTTTACCACAAATAATTTTTTTAACCTAACACACATTTTCAAAACTTCAACTAAATATCTCTAAAACTTCCCCTAAGCGGGCCCATTTACTCTCAAAACACATTTCCAACACACATTTACTCTCAATTTGAGAGTTAGTACTTTATGTGGTCTTTGAGGATTTTCACTGTGATAATAACAAAGAAACGTTACAATGAGTTGTTATAAGCAAGAAATGATATAAAGAATAAGGGATTGTGGAAAGTGGAGAGAAAAAGTGGAGAGAAAAAATGTAAAGAAAAAGGAAACTTTGCTGAAAATGCATGTCAACAGTTCGAGATGGCTCTGAAAACGTCCTAAGAGGGGTAAACTTGTGTCCCTTGAACTTGTAAGATTTTCTTTTATTTATAGACGATAAGTGCTTAATTTCACAGTATTTTCTATAAATTTTTCTATGTTTCTTTTTTGGTTTCTTTAGTTTTTTTAGTGTTTATTAGTGTTTTTATGTTTTGTAGGTGTTTTGAATACTAAGGAAAGAAAAGAGAATAAAAACGGAGCAAAAAGGAGAGAAAAGAAGAAAATCATACCACAAACCAGCAGGTCAGGCCCCGTGGAGCTGGCTGTGTTGGAAGTTAGCCATCAGATCTGTAGTGCCACGGCGCTAAGAATGGGTGCCGCGGTGCTCCAAACTGACTTTTCTAGTTTTTGAATTTCAATACACATCCGAACTTTCCCCTTTTGGACCCAATTTCGGGAGCCTATTAATAGGTCATCTTAGGGTTTATTTGGGTGTTTTTTGACTAATATTTAGCATCCATTCATGGAGAAGAAGAAGAAGAAAAAGTGGAGATTCATTGGTGGCTCAAGAAAATTATATGCGTAGAGATTTTCAAGACCAAAATTGTTCTTCTTCCTTTATTCTTTTATTTTCCATGTTTTTAGTTTCTAATTTAGTGTTCTTTTCAATTATGTTTAGTTAGGTTTATTTTTTATTAATGGGGATTTCAAAACCCTAGACATATGATTATTAATTGAATGATTTATAGATTTTATTTTATGTTCTTCCAATTTTATTGTTGATGATTATTTACTTGTTTTGTTTAGGTGCACAACTACATAGGACTTAGGAATTATCTATTGCTAGATTAGGAGTTTTGATCCGTAATTGTCTTGTTTTTCTTATCATTAATAGCGAATTGTGATAATTGATTATGAGATATTTTCGTATGATTGCATGTGGAGCATAACCTAGGATAAATGAACTGAGCTTGTGTGTTTGTTTCTTAGATCAACCTATCTTTCTCATCTTAATGCTTACATTAGATTAAATTCAGAGAACTTCTTGGAAGGGAATTAGGTGTAGAGCTTGTCTTGTCCAACGACGAACTAAGGAAAGATTGTGATAATAGAGCTTGTTATTATCTAAGGGTAGTAGTTTCAATAGAAAGTTGGAGATAATTCTTACTTCAATTATAATTCTATGTCTAATGGTGGAGAATGATTCTTAACAAATATTTTATTATTCTTGAGTCTTTATTTAATTTTCTTTTATGGTTTTGTTTATTTAGTTTAAATATCAAACTCCCCTCTTAATTTAGTGTCTAGTTTTATTGTGTTTTAAATTCTAGAGCCAATAACTAATTAATTAAAATCAATCTTCTGTATGAACGATCATTGCTTACTGTTATACTCAATAAGGATACAATTATAATAATGTTTTAGGGCATGTTTGGTGCACAAGTTCAGTTTGAGTTGAGTTGGAATTTTTAAATTTAAATAGTAATTTTTGTTAACTTTTTCAAAAAAAAAAATCAAAAAAAATAAAAAATATAATTTAATTTAAATGGAACTTGTGTTCCAAACAAACTCTTAACTTAATACTCGATTCGAACCTGTCAATAGATGATGAGGAATGAGGCCCATTTTCTTATAATGATTTGGACTTATTTATCACATTTTCCCTCTGTAATTCCTTTTGACTTTCCTCGTAAGACTTTTCCTTTTTGGTTTGGGAAAGTGCCCATATAGCATTTCCCAACTGACCTGTGTCGTTCATTGGACCATTTAAGGCGTGAACTTCTAGACACTTTACGTTGAATATTATACTAATAGAAAACAAACAATAAGAATATATAGAAATATAATTCTAGACACTTTACGTTGAATATTAGACTAATGAAAAACAAGAATTCTTTTTACTTATGGTCCAGAAAAAAATAAAAACTGAGATGAAAAAATATAATTTAGAGATATTTAGTGTGTTGCATGTTATGGAATATTTTTAAGCAATTTTATTCATATAATTATATATAAAGGAATTATTTATTATGTCTCACATTATCATATTTACGTGATACATCTATCTAATAAATTTATATTATTTAAGTTATAATAGTATATATTAAAAGATCATTTTTATATTAATAGTTTATTTGATGGATGTATCACATAATTATAATATTATGATATATCTGATTAATAAAATATTTTCTTGTAAAAGTTGTACGAAATATATTTATGACTTAAATTAATGAAGAAATTATCAAATGAAAAAAAAAAAAAGAGGTTGTTGCTCAAATGGTCGAAGGGTCATTGTTCGACTTGTATGTTGCCCGGAATGATAGTGTCTCCTCACGTGGCGAGTTATTGTGTTTAGAATGTTATAATTTATTTGATGTTTCAATTGGAATTTAAATTTTTTAATTCAATTTATATTTTACTGAAAATTAATAAAAAATATAATTAATTTTTAAAAAAACAATCAATTTAAATTTAAAAACTTTAATTCTAACTGAAAATTAAACGGAGACTTAGGGCCTGTTTGTTTCACCAACTTAAATCATTTAACTCAAATTTTTTTTTGAATTTTTTCCAAAAATTTTTTTATCTTTTCTAAAAATTCAAAAAAATTACTATTGAAATTTAAAAATCCCAACTCAAACTATTCTACTAAATAAATCCTTAGTCTCCAAACCTGACATGACGTGTGCCAGATCACGTCTCCCAAAGTGTGTTTCTTGAAGTAGTGGAATGATGTGCGTATGAGGGAAGATCTCAGTTGTTGAGATCAAAACAATCTTGGCCGCCCATTTTGGTTTCAAACACAATGAAGGTTCTGTTTAAAAAAATTTTAATTTCCTTTTCTTCTTCATAAAGCTTCCCTCTCCCTCCTCTACTTCCTTCTTGCTGAAGTCGAAGTCTGTCATTGTCGAAGGTATGTTCTTGGCCCATTCTTGAGGAAGAGAAATCATAGCCTTGTGATTACTGAAGTGAAGTCCATAATGTTGGAAAAATAGCACAGTTTGGCGCAGCAAAAGACAATTTTATTTTATTTTTTAATTGTAGGAATCAAATTCACGTTACTATATTTACGATTTTCATGACGTTTTGGTGACTAGGGTCGAGTATGATTTTCGTGACTATGGTCGGGTATGATTTACATGACATTTGGGTGACTGCAATCAGGCACAATTTTCATGATAAGTTCAGGTATGATTTTCATGGTGTTTTTGTGATTGGGATCGAGTATGATTTTTGAGACGGGTTTTGTGTTCAGATACGGGTACGATTTTCGTGACTTTGAGTCTGACTCAATTTTCTTGACTAGGGTTGGGTACGATTTTTGTGATGTTTTCGTGATGGGGGTCGAGTACAATTTTCGTGATCGGTCAAGCATGATTTTCATCTACGGATACAAATACGATTTTCGTGAAGTTTCCATGATCAGGGTCGATTACCATTTTCATGTTCGAAAACGGGTACAAATTTCAAGACATTTTCATGATTGGGGTCAGGTACGATTTAATTATATTTTCGTGACCGCAGCTGCACGATTTTCATGACCAAGGTCGAGCATGATTTTGTGACCGCAGTCAAATCAAAATGGTTTTTGTGATTGGGGTAAGGCATGATTTTCGTGACCCGGATCGAGTATGATTTTCATGGTTTTTTTGCAACTGGGTCAAATATGTATAGATAGATTTATAGAAATTTTTAAGAAAACTATTAAGTAGTTACACATTTGCGAGAACTTGACAAATTACATAGAAAACTAATCAGAATGTAATATGATAAAATTATAATTGAGATGTTCTCAGAAGAAAATATATATATATTTGAATATAGATATATTTGACAAAAAAAAGTTTTTATAAATATTCAACACATAGGTAATATGAAAAAATAATAGTTGATTGTAAGAGTTTAAGTAAAAAAAAAAATGTTTGAGTGGAGTGGATAAAAATAATCTACGTGTTGGATGAGAATGAATGGATGAAAGAGCCTTGCTTTCTATGCATGTAATAAAGATAAAGTAAGACAATGTTTTGGCTATTACAAGTTTGTAAAGATGCTTATAGTATGCTTGCATCATAGATTTCATTTGAATGTTCATTCAAACTATATGTTTATATTCAAATATAGAATTTGAATTGTGTATTCAAATAAAATGTGTGTTTGAATTTGGATTTGAGTTGAATTGTATTGAAATAGTGAAACATTTAAATAGTTTCACTCCAGTAGTGTCCAACCAAACGCCTATTGCATTCGACTACAATGATAACTATTCCAATCGTTCATCCAAACGGGTCATTGCACATAAATAACATTATTTACTATTTCTTTTTAGCATCCTCTCTCTCTTTCTCTCATATCTCTTTATGTGATTGTAGGCTTAATCTAGTGATAATTTTACATATCACTTTATCAAATACTTCAATCCACCAAAAGTGAAGAATTGGGGTGTGTTGATTGGAGGGATTAAGGGAAGGAATGAAATAAAATGAGAGAGAGGAAGGGAGAAAAGAGACCAACCATCCAACCATTTTTTTGGTAGGGAGGATTGTGCAAGGGAATGGATGGGCTAGGGGTTAGCAATTTTTGAGCCCACCAATTTTTTGTCCCTCCATTCTTGGACGTAAAGAAAGGGAAGGATGTCATCTTGTTTAGTAGTTTATGGTGTTACCGTTTTTATTTTCTTTAGATAATTCTTATTCAAATTTATATGTTTATATATATGTCCTTTTTAATCTAATAATATAATTCAGCAAAAAGAAAAATCTAATAATATACTTCTTTTCTATTTATTTTTTCTTTACAGATATTTATTGTCTATCTCATGATTACTTTCAAGAAAAATTAAGGTGGGTGATCTTTTTTAATCACCTAATCTAATAGATGATCTAATTTTCTTTTAATTTAAGAAAATGACCGTTTATCATTTTTTTCAGATTTGGTCAAATTGATTATGAAAATTGGTGATTGACTAATGGTCAATCAGTGATTGATTATGAAATTTAGTAATTTACATTATAGTTAATCAGTGAAGGTCAATTACTGATTGACCATTTAAGAAAATTAATTAACCATTTAAAAAAAAAGCTTTTTAACTAATTTTTAAAAACTTCGATCATTTTTTAAAAAATTTCTTAGAAAAAAAGGATATATAGCTATAAATCCATTAATTTTATTAAAAATGAGAATTGAATTTTCTTATACAAACTATAATGTCATTTCAATTTATTTTTCTGTTTCATATGCATATGTAATTTCGTTTATTTGATTAGATAATTATTATAATAATTAAAACTAGGAAATGTATGCAATATCAATAATACCAACTAATATCAATACAAGTAAACAAAAGATCATTTGGTACTTTCACAAATAAAGGTGACTCGTTCAATCCTTTTTTTTTTTTTAACTCAACTTATATCAAACAAAAAATTAATGGACAACCAATATCTTTCTTTCTTATCATCAGGGCCGGGTCAAATAAATTTGGAGCTTAAACAAAAAGTTCTAAGGGGCCTTTTTAAACAATTAATTAAAGTTTTTCTTTTTCCTTAAACAAAAAGAGAGAAAGTAAAAATAATAATAATAATAATAATAATAAAGTATAACCATTAGGACTTAAGAGCAGTTAATAAATATTAAAAAAAATATATATGTTTGTATAAAATTTTAAATATGGTAACATCTACAAATTAGATTACCATTACTCTTACTTCCAAGTGTTTGTTATGTTTTCAAAAATCCTATTATTTGGTTTTTTTTTTCTTTTCTTTTTCTTTTTTTCCAATAAAACCTTAATTAGTTAAGCATTAACGAAGAAAAATTAATGGATTGTTAAAATGTTAAACATATAAAAGAAAATTCAATTGGAGTCCTTGGCTCAACATGGGGTCTTAGTTAATTGTCTAAGTGACCTTATGATCGAGCTTATACTGCAATTTTATCATACTAAACAATTTTGAGAAAGTTACGATCTTTTTATATTTTTATCCTCTCCTTCCTCTCTCCTACTCTATCCATGCTCCCTTGAAAAAGAGAGGGAAAGAGTGAGAGATAAATTCTTTCTACTTTTTTACATAGGTGCATCATGAACTTATCACAAAGCCGTAATTTACATTCTAAATTTTTAATTTTTGATAATTTATATTCGGAACATATAAATATGTAGCAATCTATCAATGTTCTTAATCAATGTTAACCTAAATTTATATATAAAATAAAGTTAATTTTAAATTTTATTATTTTAATAAAACTTAAATTAAAGATCTTAATCTCAATAAATTTAGGTTAAAATATATAAAAATGACCATTCATGTTATGAATTAATGATTTGTGTACAAATTATATATCAATTTCTTTTAAAAAGAAAAATCAACATCATCATTTATGGTATAAATTGTCATAGATTTGTAAGATTGGGGTGTAAGTTATCAAAATTAAAAATTTAAGGTACAAATTATAATTGGGTGATAAATTCACGTGTGGAATGCAAAAAAGCCAAATATCTTCCTCCGCCCCCCCCCCCCCCCCCCCCAAGCAAAAACCCTCTCATAAGTCTCACTTCTTAGCTCGTTCTTCCGCAAAACTCCTCATTTTGTTTTTTTCTCTTCACTTCTTTACCTTATCCTCTTCTTCTTCATCTTCATCTTCATCTTCATCATCATCATCATCTTTCTTGTTAACTGAGAAAACCCAGAAAACAATGGCAAGCGAAGTCTCCACAGAGCCCAACACATCTAAAGAAAATGAAGAAGAAGAAGAAGAAGAAGAATTCTCCTCTTCCGACGAGTCCGACTCGTCGGACTCCGAGTCGGAAACGGAGCAAGAGAAGACGGTTAAGCCGGAAGAGCCCGTGGCCTACGTCCGACCGGGAGAAGAAGTAGACGAGCTGGACAACTCGCCGGAGACGAACGTGAGGCTGTTCAACCAGGCTCTGGAGAGCAAGAGGCTGAGGAGGAGGATGGAGGAGGAGGAGAGGAACTACGTGAACCACGAGGACCTCTTCGATTTCCCCGAGGACCCGGAGAATTGGAAGGAGGAGGATCTGAGGGAGCTCTGGGCGGATGCTCCATTGGAGATGACCAAGCCCGGCTGGGACCCTGCCTGGGCCGACGAGGACGATTGGGACATTGTTAGGAAGGAGATTGCCGCCGGCCGGGACCCCCCCATTGCGCCGTTTTATGTTCCTTATCGGAAGCCTTATCCGGTCATTCCCGACAACCACCATGATATCTCCAACCCCAAGTCTGTCGTTGAGGAGTTGGATCGGATTGAGGAGTTTCTCACCTGGGTCAGCTACATTTTCCCCGACGGTAGTTCGTAAGTACTAAGCATTCGTTTTGGATGAACTATTTCATTTGAATGTTCGTTCGACTTGTAAATAAATGGTGCTGATATTGTTTTTGAAATTATGTTTGGTTGTGTTTTCAGTCGTTTGGCTGAACTATTGCATTTCAATGTTCGTTCAACTTATACATAAATGACGCTGATATTGTTTCTGAAATTGTGTTTGGTTGTCTTTTAGAGAGACTGGTTCGAGTGTAGGAAAAAGGCAAAATTGTGTGTTTGTGTAGGATTTTGAAACATGTATTAAGTTATGCCAATTCTCCAACCCCACCCCCCAAAAAAAACCTTACTGTAATTGTCTAATTTTCTTTTCAAAGATTTAGCTTTCGTTTGGTTTAGCATTCGTTTGGATGAACTACTAGAGTAGTTCATTATTCCATTGGAATGCAATGTGTGTTTGGTTACACAACTATTGGAGTGCAAGCATTTCACTATTTCACAGCAATTCATATCGAATACATACCTTTCAGAAATCCGTACCACACTCAAATGCTATAGTTCATACAAACAAATGCTTAGTTTGGTTTGGTTCATGAGCACTAATTTTTTCCTACAAGTACTTTGGCCGCTTTGGCATTACATGAACTTTTCTTCTCTTCTAGTCAGTAGAAGAAGATGAAAGTAAAAGTTATGTATTTTTTTGTTAAGTGTTTGGATCCATATATACATATATATATATATATATTTATTTATTTATTTAAAGAACATAATGAGATAAATAGGATATTTTTGTGTATTGTTTGGTGGGGTTTGGAAATGGTTTTTTGGGGTATGTAAAGTAAATGATCCTAAATGAAGATTGTTTCTGAAATTGTGTTTGGTTTTGTTTTTAGAGAGATTGGTTTGAGTATAAGAAAAAAAGGTGAAATTGTCTTTGTGTATGTTTTTGAAACATGTGCAAGTTATATAGCCTTGAAAAATGAATATGGAAATGAGAAAACAATTTTCAACCATTTTTCATTTTCTTAACAAAAACCATTCTCACCATTTTTTTTTTGTTTCCATTTTCAAAGCATTTGTTAACCAAACGCGATTTAAAAAATGTTTTGTTTTTGTGCAGAAGCATTTTCAAAAACACTACTGAACACCTACGATTTTTCTAGGAGTTACTTAGTAGTTTCAGTTATTTTGGTGTCTTGCGTCCTGTTTGTTTGACTTGTGTAGTTTTATTAACATACAGTAGTAATATATATTTATATATAAATATTATCTCCTTGGGATTCTGTTAGAGATTTTGGTTTCTAGTAACGATTTTGTTGTTATTAGATGGTTGGTCTTGTATTAAAAAGTTTCTATAACTATTTCTTTTTAGGTCTGTTCTTGTTAAAAAGCATGGCTTTTTGTATTGTATCGTCTATCTCCTTTTCACTAGATAGATGGCAGTGGGTGACTATATGCTCTCCCTAGAACTTTCTTCACAGTTATCATGTTTAAAGCACAAACGGGTTGTTTTGTTGTTTCACTTTCTGTTTGTTTGACTGGTGAAGTTTTGATCCAGCAATGGTTATTGTTTCTTTTCATTTTTCCCTGGAATCGTGATTACGTTTGTTATAGTATCTTTCTCAATTTCTTTGGATTCTTAAAATGTACCAGTGTTGTTGTTTATGAACTTGAAGCCAATTCATTAGTAATTTCTTATGCTAGAACGTAACTAGTAGTTATGACTATCAGAATCAATGAGTGGCAATTTCATCGTTTCTGTTGGGTGAGTCCTATAATTTTTGGTTCCTTGGTGGTTCTCCCCCCCCCCCCCCCCCCCCCCCCCTTCCTAATCATAAATAGATGACAGCTTGATAGTATTTCTTTCTACTAGAACTTGTAGCTATTGAACAAGATGTCATTTTCTCGTCTCGTATTGCTTCTCTTGAATGGTGTAGTTTTGGTTCAGTGGTGCTTTTTTGACTTGATATATATATATATATATATTCCCCCTCTCCTTTCTTTGTGCAAGGTATGAGGGCACTGTTTGGGATGATTTGGCCCATGGAAAAGGTGTTTATGTTGGTGAACGTGGGCTGGTCAGGTTTGTCAATTTGAGTGTTTCGTATTAATTACTATGTATATTTTTTTACTATGTATACTCATTTACTTCTTACTGGCTGCCTACGTACTTTTGGGTAGGTATGAAGGTGAATGGCTTCAAAATAACATGGAGGGTCACGGAGTTGTTGAAGTCGATATACCTGATATAGAACCTGTGCCAGGTTCTGAGTATGTTTCTAATCCCTAATGCCTTGTGTATATTCTCGAAAGTTCTCAGCAGTTGGAACCTTCGAAGTCTTTTCTTGGGAGATTTATCAATAGATAATTTTGTTATCGTCTCTTTAGGCTTGAAGCACAAATGCGTGCCGAAGGGAAAATAATATCGAGAGACTACATGACCCCAGAAGATAGGGAATGGCTCGAGATGGATATTGAAGACAGCATTCTTTTGGCGGATGGAAATTATGAAATACCTTTCTATGAGAATGATGAGTGGATTAGACAATTTGGGAAGAAGCCGTAAGCTAGATTTTTTAACTGCTGTTGCTTTTACCGAAGTTATTTTTTAACTGAATCGTAAATAGGCTAAATATGACATTGGAAGTTTGTAAATTTGTGATTTACTCTTTCTATTAAAATGCCTTCCATAAAGTTCATAAAATTCATTGTGTCCAAGGGAATCTCATTGATAATTGGTTTATTTGTCAGTGAGAAAGGTCGGTACCGATATGCTGGTCAGTGGAAGCATGGCAGGATGCATGGATGTGGTGTATACGAAATCAATGAGCGTACTATCTTCGTATGTGCATTTCCCACAAGACTTAAATTTGGACCACCTTAAATTTATATATGTTTTGCTTTCTGCATTAATAATCACAGTGTGCTAAAATCCATTAAGGATGCCACCAAAAAAAATTTATTTATTCATTTTTTTCTTTTCTATCAGTAAATAAATATGTAAAGACCTTTATTTTAAAATAATTTGAAATCATGTTAACACTTAGTTAATAGGGTTTACTTTTTCATTTGCTGAGGACACATCATCCTTTGTGCTCTGAAAATTGTGAACTTGATGAACAACTGGATTTGTTAGTATGAGATTTGTATGTCTGCAGGTATATAATTCTTACATATAGTAGAAATTAGACTAAACCAGACAACTGTAATCTGTAGGATACTATCGCGCGGAGGATGCAAATTAGGCTTTATATCGACTGCTCTCTCTTTCTTTCTATTTTTCCCCCGCAATCTTTTTAATTAAGACAACTGTAATCAATTGCTATATCCCATTTAGTCATCTGTGTCTCTCTTTCTTTCTTTCTTTCCCCCCGCAATCTTTTTAACTAAGACAAGTATTTTTATTATGCTTCCAGGGTAGGTTCTACTTTGGGGAACTATTGGAGGATGATTATGGTTGTGATGCAGATATATCGGCGGTATTTGTTCATATGTGATTCTTTGATTTATCTCCACAATGGTGGGACATTTGGTTAAAATTTTAAAAATAAGCTCTTTTGGAGCTGCTACTAAATTTAAAAATGCTGGCCCTTCCTCAGGTGCATGCAGGTATCGCAGAAGTAGCTGCTGCTAAGGCTCGGATGTTCATAAACAAGCCTGACGGAAGTATGTTGTTTGAATTTTTGAAGTATTTTCTTGATAAGGAATATTAAGCAAAGTACCATCACCTTAATCCCACATATTATGGCTTTTATCTGGCAATTGGGTAGTACGAAACAGGAAGAAAAATGGCACGCAGTGAATAGTAACCTGAGTCGTGTATGGTCGAGTGTCAATTTTTAGATTTAGGTGGGTATACACGATGGACCAAATTATTATAAATAGCTACAAATATTTTTTCAGGAGTTAGTGCGTTCTTTGGTTTACGTAGTTCCGCAAATTCTCTCTTCTCACGCCCTGGATTGCAGGTTCTTGCCCTTCTGTTTTTGGTCCTGACTAATAACCCGTTTATTTCATGTGTAACCGTTTCTCTGTATGTTGTGTAAATAACATATTTAGTGGTCATGCAATTATGCGATAGTATTGCTCCTTCACTACATCACTTCATACCGATTTGGTTTGTAGAATTTTATAGATTCTATCACCTTTTATTGTTCATGTATTGGTCTTTTGTCTACCTCGCAGTGGTTCGGGAAGAGAGAGGCCCGTATAGTGATCCCCAACATCCCTATTTCTATGAGGAAGAAGATGTGTGGATGGCGCCGGGCTTTATAAACCAATTCTATGAAGTAAGTTCCCCATTCAGTGACAATCTTTTTTTGTTTTTTGGTTATATAATTCAAGAAACTGAGAATGAAGTAAGCATGATGGTTGGATTTAAACTGAGAACGAACATATTTCCTTGGCAGGTCCCTGATTATTGGAAAACATACGTGCATGAGGTCGACAAGGAACGGGAAATGTGGTTGAACTCTTTTTATAAAGCTCCCTTAAGATTACCCATGCCTGCGGAGCTCGAGTACTGGTGGTCGAAAGGTATTTGTTTTCTCATTTCTACAATCTTGGCTGTACTGATCGACTTAGAAACCAATGGATGGTTATCCAAGTCTTATCACACATTTCCTTTGTTTGTACGAAAAAAATGAAAAAAAAAAAAAAAGGAAATGAGTTTAAAGTAAGAAACGACGGCTTGTTTGATCCATATTTCATTTCCTTCATCAGATGATACTCCAGAATTTGTTCTCGTTGGCAAAGAACCTGAGACTGATCCTGATGATCCATCAAAGCCTGTTGAAACTGAAGATCCCCTAATCCTGCATACGCCAACTGGGCGTCTTATCAATTATAAAGAGGATGCAGAACATGGAATTCGTTTGTTTTGGCAGCCGGAAGATGGGAATGTTGAGGATTCTGAAAAGATCGAATACCTACCCCATGGCTTTGACGAGTTTTATGGACGAGATACTGGCACGAAGAAGGAGGGTATTTTGAAGCGTTTTGTATCAGCTGTTGAAAAAGCTTACAAGCCAGTTTTAGATAAACTAGAAAGATGGACTGAAGAGCAGAAACAGGCTAGCGAGTTGAGGATGAAGCTGATCGAGAAAGAACTCGACCTGATAGAGGCTGAGATAAGTCTTGAAGAGACGATTGAGGAGTTGGATGAAGAGTTGAAAACGAGGGAAAAAGAAGAGGAAAAGAAGGTGGAAATGGGTGTAGAGGAGACGGAAGATACTGTGCCATTGGCTAAAGAAGACGAGAAAGTTTCAGTTGAAGAGTTGGAAGGCAAAGAAGAAGCAGATGAAGAGGAAAATGATGATGATGGCGATGGCGATGGCTTTGATGATGACGACGACGATGCTCCATCAAGTTTTGGTTCTGCTAGTAACAATACAGATAAGAATCCAAGTAAGAATGACCAAAAGGGAAGCAAATCCAGGCCATCTCCATTTTCAACATCGTCATTATCCTTTGCTACTAGTAGCCTCGTCTCCGGAGTGAGTTATATAAAAAATTTCCATGATCAAATGCAGTCATTGCTGTTCTTTTCTCGTTCCGAGTCTCCTAGTGTCGATTGAATTAAATATCTTTTGGCAGGTTCCATCTTTGTTACACCAATCATTTTTGTCATGGAAGAAGAGTAGATCAACCGTTAAGTCAACTCCTTCCCTGTACACCGAATGCCCTGGTGACTTTCCGCGGAGACCAGATTCAGTAAGTTTTCCTGCGGTGTTTGGTACCAAGGGAAAGTTGATCACCAAAAGCCAAACTCCCCAACTGCAAGCAAAGAACCGCTCAAATGGAAGGATACGTCGGCTGCACCCCGTATCTCAGATACCAATACATCTCTCCGTTCCTGTGAGCCCGAAAAGAAGCAGAGAACTGCATAGAGCAAGGAATCATGCTTGGTTGCACACGGCACCGGAGAGTGAATTAGATACCATTCTGTCTTTGTACACACCCGTTCATTATTTGGAACAGCATAAAGACGAAAAAATTTGGTGAGCAGACCTTGAGCCCGTCTTTAACAGAATAAAAGAACCTTAGAATTTTGATACTGGAACCAATTTTTGTAATGCTGCAATCATTTTTCTTCAGTCACATACTTTAATCTTGGTTCCGCTTTTCTGGGTCTGTGCGAGAGATGAAAACAAGAGAATGAAGAGTACAGAGTCCAATTGCTTTCTTTCTTTGCAATTCGAGTGCAAAGAAGTTTTTTATTGCTTGAACGAGATAGAGTTCGTCGCTAAATCTAGCTCTTTTTTGTCTCTTTGTTTAGCAATTTGAAGAAAAAAGAACAGGAAATGAAGATGCTAGTTTACATTAAAATGCCCTACGACACGAATGCTCTGAAAAACTGCTTTAATTGCATGTTTTCAGAAACGTTTGTGCCCGTTAAAGGAAATCCCTGCGATGCCGTCCACTTTATTTCAAATAAGCTTGATTAACATATTTCTTTTTTAATTAAATAATATCATTTTTAGCAATTTTCTTATTAAAATAAACGGTGATATATTATTTATTCAAAACACTATTTAATTCATAAATCTGTAATATGGCACACATTACTATGCATGCACGGTCAACAACACGTGTCCTCCGGTTGACTAAACAACATTCTACAGACAAGACTCGTGCCGGTTGCCCGGATAACATCTGGTTGATCTGATCGCTCTGTCCAGTAACTTTTGTATATTTAATTTGTGTTTAGTTCATCATTTGTATTTGGTTCGTCGTTTGAAGATAAAATTTTCAAGTTGAAATTAATTAATTTTTTAAAAATTAATTCTAATTTTATTGACTTTATATAAAAAGATATAAACTTTGATCAAAAAATATAATTTAGTTAAAGTTAAATTTAAACATTAAATAAAGCCTTAGTTTCCTAAGAGAATATGGCATGTGTTCAAGTTCACCTTAGATGGTAGATTTGTATACTATCAGTTGTATAGGAATCATCCCAATTCAATTAAAGAGAATTTGTGAGCTAGTAAAGAGATCTAATGGACATAATTAATACAAATTTAAATAATTGTAGATAAAATTTATTTATTCACTCAACTATTAATTTAGTGTTGCTCCATTAAAATTCTGAAGCTGCACTCTTTGTTATATAAAGTATTACAAAAGACCAATACTCTTTTGTCCACGGTACATCATTATATGAAATATACCTATAAGTTATCCCAATTGACTTAATGAAAAGTTCTGTTTCATCTTGTGATCATCTTATCTTCATGTTCAATTATTTTACCATTGGAAAAAAAAGTCCTATTTATAAATCCATGTAAATAGAATATCATATGGTCAGCAAATAACCAAATAATCAAGATCACTCCTGTTTTTCCAAATCCCAAATAATATATTTAAGAGGACAGCATTGAATCTTTTTAGGAAAATTATGGATTCCTAATTTATAAATAGTGATCTTATCATTTATAAGTCATACCTCCAACATAAAAAGTATGTTAACCTTCTATCATTATGCTTTCACCCTTAATAAATCAAAAGACATAAGTCATAAATATAAAATTGTGTATTTATTTTAGGATTAAGATCGATTACAAAAATGATAATTAAAGTGAACTGATTCATTTAAACGGAATTATTAAACAAATTAATTACACTCAAAGTGTTAAGGGTAAAAAGAAAATCCAAGTTCCACATCAATAATATATTACAACAATAACAGATATATAAGGATATTGGGCTATTCCACTTAACAGTTTGATGGAAGCTCAATTCCTTATCAGTCTCAAATTCCTTCTTCCTCTCTTTAACTTTCACATAGTATCAGAGTCCAACAAACTCAAACAAGCAGTTCGATCCATCTAATTCAAGATTGGTGACTCCAAAGAGAGCACCATCTTGCGGGGGAGTGTTAAGGGTAAAAAAAAAAAAAAACCCAAGTCCCACATCGAAAATATTTTACAACAATAACATATATATATAAGGATATTGGGCTACTCCACTTAATAGGTTAACCTTTTAAGATGAAATCTCAATTCCTTATCAGTCTCAAATTCCTTCTTTCTCTCTCTAACTTTCACACAAAGTCCAATCCAATGTATATCCACCACTAGAACTTATCATGTATATACCTTGAAAACCCTACTCCAAGAGCCAACATAAGTAATCTCCCCAATTAAAAGTATATATCATTACAATCTTATTTAAAAATATAAAAAAGAAGCAAAGTTTCCATCGACATTCAACAGACTGTGGACCATGAATTTAAACTATTACCTTGCAGTTGTATCCTTTTAAATATATTTCCCCTATATGTACCATTCAATATTTTAATAAATAATAATATAGGACATTTAGTTTGGTTGTATGCAATCAACATATGAAAGTCAATAAGACGCAATTAACAAAATAAAATAATATATTATTCTTATTGAAACAAATGTCATAAATAAATCCAATGGATTCTGTCTTAGGGAAGAAATCCCAAAATCTCCAACTTTCCCTAAGTGTGCAGATGTGATATGTTATGCTCCTCACGCCCTTGATATGCCTTTCAAAGATTATAGCCACCAAAGTCTTAGTAAAGGGATCAACAAAGTTATACTGTGACGTGACTTTGGAGATTACCGCAGCTCCATTTTTTTTACGAAACTCCTAATAATAGCATACTTGCTATCAATATCCTTACTCATCTTATGGTGTCTTGAATCCTTTGTATTAGCTATGGCCACATTGTTGTCAGAAAATAGTGTCATAGGTTTATCCATACTAAGGATTACCTCAAGATTTCTAAGGAGCTTGCAACGCTAAACCACTTTCTTAGATGCCTTACTGGCCGCCATACACTTGACTTCCATAGTAGAGTTAGCAATACAAGTTTGCTTGGCAAACCTCTACACAATGACGTCTCTTCCAAGAGTAAAGGCTGATTTCCTAACTTTTAAATCGATTTTCTCGAATCCTTGTTCCCATAGGTGTTAGTTCCTCTACAAAGTACACTTGCATATAATTTTTCATTCTCCTAATCGTATAACAAATATCTGGTGTTGTATGAAGCATTATATATATACAACTTTCCATAACTGAAGAATGAGGTAATTTCTTCATGTACTGTCTCTCTATTTGATGTCTTTGGACGGTCATTCTTAGAAAGTGTAATTCCAACCCCAGAAGGTTGCCTCCATATTTGAAAGTTTACATTGCATATTTCTCAAGACTCTACCTGTGTATGAAGTTTAGGATAAAACTATCATTTTGTTCTTTTTGTCGGCAAGGAGATAAATGCCCATAACATAATTAGTTTTCCTCAAATCCTTCGTGTCAAACTGTTTCAATAACCAAACTTTGACCTATGACAATACACCTACTTCATTCCTAATGAATAGAATTTCATCAACATAAAGCACATGAAAATCTTGATTTCCGCGCTTTCAACTTAAAAAAAAAAAAAAAAAAAAAAAAAAGATTACAAGGGAAAACATTGTTCTATACTTTATAAGATGCGTTTTTCTTATTGAAGATGTATGTGCTAGTAGTGCTTGAATTTCTGACATGTGACCGCAGCCTGGACAAGATTTTTTTTTTTTTTTTTTTTCGTACACTACTTGAGTTGTTGCTTTTGTCCGTAGTTGATAAAAGTGAGGAAGGTGAAAGTTCAAGAATTTTTGAGACAGTGCCTTATATGCCATTTCTTCCAAAGGTTTCCCTAATTCATATTCCCACTAATCTGACCAATTGCAATAACCCTCAACAGCTACGTATTTTACTACTAATTCATAATAACAAATTAACTTCTAACTAGCTACTAACCAACCATTTAACTAATAAACTGCCAATTCCTATCACATAATATGAAATCGATAATGAAAAATTAAAATTAAAAAGAAAGAATTGGAAAAAAAAAAAAAAAAGACTAGAAATTACAAGCCGTGAGAGATGACATGTCTCTGATGAAGATACATCTATATATATTAATGCTGCTAAAAGTCTTAATTAATCTAATCAACCAGTTTCCAAAATTTTCACTCTCTTATTGCAGCCATTTTCATTTCTTCGCATGACAGCCATGCTCAGATGTACTACTGTCATGGAGACAATCAGGGGCAGAGTCATATATACCTGTGTGGAGACTTCCATCTTTAATGAACTTGTATCTTTTTTCATTTGTATTTTTTTTTTTTTTTGACCCGTTTCATTCTCACTAAAAATTGATTATCATTATCTGTATATAAATCTCTCCTAAGAATTTAGCCTTTATTATACGTCTCCATTAAAAGACGAGCGGGGTCACCCATGACCGAGTGGGGACTTTCTTCCTCAATGAACTTTTATCTTTTTCAATTTTATTTTTAAATTTTTATTTTATAAATTTGCTCGTTTTATTCTCATGATTATTCATATATAAACCTCTCCTAAAATTTTATTTTTTAATACATGTTCCCGTTAAAACATGATGCGGGCTCCGCTGCTGCCGGAGACCATAAATAGAGTTAACATCACTGCAGTGTGCAACTATCCTTTACCAACTTGGCAACTTGAGCTAAGGCATACAATGCATCTGCACGTCTGCCGATTGCGACCACCAGAGTTTGAGGGGTCCAAAAATAATTCAAAACTATGATGATGGAATTCTATCTCTTATAATTTAGTGGCCCCATTAAAGCTTCTGAATCTCATTCGTACTATTTTTTTTTTTTCCCTCAACAAACTTAATTATTAGTTCGATTTTTAATTATTTACTTGGTTTGCTTCCATTGCTTCAATACTTTGATTTTGTTTTGACAAAAAAATTTTTTTTTTCCTTTTACGGGATTTTTTTTTAATTGTTTGAAACTATGGAAACCTTTATTTGATACTTACTAAGAACAAACTCATCAGATACTGGTGGTCTTTTCATAACTAATTTAACAAAAAATAATGATGATAATAATAATAATAATCATGTAGGATAAGTTACAATAATTTTATGAGTACATAAGTTAAATTATAACCCTACATTCTATGGTTCTGCCTTGTTGCAAGTTAGCGACTGTTATCCACCCCACCACCTCAAAGTGGACAACTTGTGGTATACATACATACATATATATATATATATATATATATATATATATGGACCACTTGAAGTATCCTCGAACGAGGATGTGAAAAGTACTCTTTAGTCTTTACGCAGTAATTAATCAACAATTTTTTTACTTTTATTTTTTGGAAAAAAACCAACAGTTAAATTTTGATAATAAAATATTGTCATGGAAGATGGAGGTTTCCTTTAATCTAGGAGATTGTAATCTCATGTCAAGTAAAGTAATCTAAAAGTTTTCTAAGATTAAATAGAATAAATTCACTTTCCTATATTATCAAAAGGCAAAAGTTCAGCATGTTTTTTTTTATTTTAAATTTTTAAGACCCTTTTATTTGTACAATCAAATCAAAAACCTCCATTGTCGTGTGGTTGCTGACATAGTCTAGCAATGGTGATATCATATCTGATTTCATCTAAAGGTGTAGAGTTCAAATCCCTCCATCCTAATTAAAAAAAAAAACTCCATTGTTGTAGAAATAGTCAGTTTCACATAATAAAATGAGCAAATCTTGAAAAATAAAAATAAATAAATAAAAGGATAGAAGAGAAGAGAAAAGATTAATATGAAGTGATCTACAGACTAGAAATGAAAATAAGATGCACTAATATAAAGCACTATATTCATCTCCTGTACACAAAAATGGCTAAGTTACCCTAAGATATCAAATCTTCTAAAATTAGAAATTTTATACTTCCTAATTCTCATATATTATATGAAACAAATTCATCTCCTACATTACAATCAAGAAATCTAAAAAATGGAAAGAATTCTAAAAATGAAAATAAAATTCCTTTTTTGTTGAAAAATTCAAAATAAACCCTAAACAATCAAAACATAAAAATCAAAAAACACATTTGAGTTTTTTCTCCGAAGGAGATCATCGCCCACCAAAGAAGACGACTTGCAATTGTGAGCCACGACAGAGGGGACATATGTAATGTGTTAACATCAAAGCTTGGACATTTAGGGATTTTTTTTTTCTTTTTTTTCTTTTTTTTTTTTTTTTTTTTTTTTTTTTTGTGTGTGGAAAGAAGCAAATAGTATTTTTTTTGCATAAATAATTGAAGTAGATAGAATGTCTTAAAATATTTAGAGTAAATATTTTTTTTTTGGTGGAAAGAAGCAAATAGTATTTTGGCATAAATAATTGAAGTAAATAAAATGTCTTAAAATATTTAAAGTAAATAATATGTTCACCAGATAAACGATTTAGTTACTTCTTGTAAATACGTTATTTACCTAGTATTTGATATTTTGTTTTTCAAATTTTCTAAATCATGCTATTGATTTCAAATATTTTCGTTGCGCTTACTTTTCTTCAGTCTACCGTCGGTTTCGAGAGATGTAAGGACATCCAAACTCAAGTTTTCTGTATAGTCTCTTGTCCTCTTGGGTCTTAGTAGAGGTTTATAAGATTGATGCTGGCGCAGAGTGGAGGATTGGGAACAAAAAGTGGTTAGAAGAGTTCTTCATGTATGTCTAAAACGGATAGTGGTGACGCCGAGGTGGTTGATGATGGTGTTGGAGCAGTCGGCGTTGGCCAATTTGAAAGGCAAAGTGCATTTCCGGCCCTGAAATTGCTTATGACACTCTTGGATGTCATGCCGGCATAATAAATCTTACGGATTTTGAGGGCAGAGATGATCGAGCATAATATAATTATTAAAATTATGAAATGCTATTTACTACATTTTTTTTTCTTTTTTTCTTTTTTAACCTTTTTGATAAATTAGCTTAGACATGGAGTTGTTCAAAAGATTACCAAAGAGATCATAAGTCAAAGCACTGCTGTTTTACATTTCAATGTGATAACTAGAAGGAAACCAAATTTTCCCCAACAAAATGGTGCCGTTTGCAAGAAAATCTCTCTATCAAAGTAACTCAAAACCACGTATCCCAAATGCACTACAACACGTCTCTTACCATTATTATTAATATTGCTATTATTTTATATATTCGTCGCTTAAATTTGGGGCAATTTAAGTTCGTAAAAACCTTAGCACGACACGGAACCACATGATAAGCATAATCATACTAAATAGTAAATCAAACCAAACTCCTATCACATCATATATTAAAATTGAAGACGACATTAAATTAAGCTCTTTTTGCACAATTACATCTTGAATTTATCTCGCAGTCATAAGTTACACCCCAAAACTTTTAATTTTGATAGTTTATACCCTAAGTTTATAAATTTATATAATGTTAATATTTTGAAGAAAATTAACATGTTATTTATACATGAGTAGTTAATTAATGACATAAATGAATATTAATTTTTCTATTTTAACCCAAATTTTTTGAGTTTAAGATCTTTAATTAAGTTATATGAAATAGAAAGTTTTGAATTAACTTTATTTTAAGTATATATTTATGCTAACATTGATTAGAAAAGACTTTTATATTCTTAATTAACTATCTATATACAAGTCAAGTCAAGAATCAATTTTCATTAAAAAAATAAATGAACTTTAGTATCAATAAGGGTAGATTGTTATAGATTTGTAAATTTATGATGCAAATTATCAAAATTAAAAATACAAAGAATAAATCATAATTATGTGATAATTTCAAAATGCACCGGTGGGGAAAAAAAATCTTAAATCAATGTTTTGTCAAATCTTTTCACTCTCAGTGCTAGTGATTAGACCAAAAAAATAGACGACTCTAATGATGTAGTTTATAACAATAATAGAGCATTTCGCATATGTATACGCTACACAACAAATTCACGTTATTCTACGCACTTTGGTATATGATATTTTCATTAAAATAAAACAATTTGATATATATATATATATATATATATTAATGAGTCGGATAGCCATCACCAAAGTACTCACTGAGACATCCCCAGATGACACCCTTTAACAATTCCTATTCTATGACGATTCACAATATCATATGATTGTTACAAATTATTATATTCGGCACACAATAATGATAATAGTGCAACTTAAAATATTATTTGAGCAATGTTATTGTTTCAACTAGATATAATATATGTTTGAATTGTATATATGTCTGAGGGAGAATAAACAACAACTTAATTAGGTATTTTAGCATTGACATATTTTGATACTAGTTCAAATCTGTAATTTCTAAAATTTATGATTGAATAAAATTAGGCAATTGAATTGCCAAATTTATGTCAAGATTTGAATTAAAACTCAGAATTTGTTTAAGAAGTAAAATAGGATACGAAGACTTGAAAACTTAGGAAAAAAGGAAAAGGTAATTATCACAAGAAATAAGATTCTGTTATCAACCTTAGAGTAATTCGAAAAAAATTCCACTCCAAACTCATTCCTGGTTTATGAGTCTTTGGAAGTGGCTAGTGGTGGAGCTAGCTTGTTATTTTAGTGAGGGTGTAAACTTTTTTTTTTATTTATTTATAGAAATTAATATTAAATAACATTAAATAATATCTTTGTGGTTTTCAAGAACTACCAAATGCATATATAGATGAATCATAAAATATATTACAACAATTTATGATGAGTTTTTGTACTTTAAAACCGTTGCAAAATAGCTTTTAGCGGGGACATATATAAACATAATTAATTTTAAGTATGGGCAAAATGAAAAATCATGTTTGACAGAAAATTAGCAAGAAGGAATTTCGTAATATTGAAGGGATTTCAAGAACATAAAATATCAAGACAACTGATAATCGCTAGGTTAGTCCCTTAAGTTGATCCTATACCGCGGTGAGAAAATATAGAGAGTTTTTATTTGTTTAGTCTAATTGGTGATTATTAACTTTATTATTTAGTATTAGATTGTTCAATAACAACTAAGTGGAGCTTCGTGGAGTAGGTTTTTATCAAAATCACATTAAAATTGCATGTGCTCTTTTATAATTAGTTTGTTTTTATAGTTTAACTAATTAAAATTAATAAAACAGCTTAAAGTAGATCTAACTTAGGAGCCATACAAAGTATACCAACTATAGAGGTTTTTTTTTTTTTTTTTTTTTTTTTTTTGGAGGGATGTGGGGAAGGTGTTGTTAGATATATGTAAACCATAATTGATACATGACAAAAGAGAAGCCAAACAACTATGAATGAAATAATGAATTGGGAACAAAATGAGTAGGATAAAACAAAGATAGATATAGACTTGACATTAATTACCTTCATTCATGGCCCCCATCGTCACTAATGATGTTTCCTCCTTTTTGTTGCTGCTGCCACTACATGGTACTAACGCAAGATGGTTACATAATATGTCATTTAAAGGTACAGCTCCTCAACATAATTAAATAAGACCACGGGTAAATTGTCTGTTTGATTTCTTTTTATCTCTTCTTTTTTTTTTTTAATGAAATTGTGATTTAGTCTTTAATCTTTTTGTGATTAAAAGGTCTTTAAACTCTTCAAAAAAGTGTAAAATAATCATTTTTATTAATAAATGTTAAAAATTAGATGGAATGGATCATGTGTATAACATATGTATGTTAAATCATGTATATTTTTTTCTTAATTACTCTTAAATTATAAATCACATGTGAATAACGTAATTTTTTATCAAATCTTTAACGTATATTAACAAAAAGGGATCATTTTACCTTATTTAAAAGAGTTTATATGGATCTTTTACTCAAAAATATTAAAGTTGGAGATCGAATCGTAATTTCATAAAAAGGTTAACAATCAAACAAGTAATTTACCGTAAGATAAGCTATTTGTGATAAGTTATTGAGTTCATTTACGAACCAGCAGGCTTTAAATGTTCTAAAAGTAGAATCTGTCAAACATCTCTATCTTCCTGCAAATAAATCTCGCATCATCTCTGGAATTTCTATGAGTTTTTTTATTTTTATTTTATTTTTAATCCTTGTTAATGCGTGTAGAGCTAATCCTCAATCGCACTAATCTTTTTTCTTTAATTTATGAACGCACCAATTAATTAATTGTTAATTAGTTGATTAGATTCTTGAAAATACTAATTATTGATTCAACTAAATATTGATAATAAAAAGTTTTATACGATAGGGTATTATTCCAATTAGTAGAAAATACTTTTAAAAATCACATGACTAAACAAAGATGCAAAACTAAGAGATACATTAAATTAAGGAGGTAAAAAGAATTCAAAATGATAGCTGACGTTCAACACTTATCTATTAAATGTAAATATATCCCTAGTTCTACTTTATCGAATTGAATTGTCAACCTAAGTCGTTATCTTATCAAAACATGCGTAAAAGCTTATAATTCTATTAAAAAAAATTTCATAAAAGCTCCTAAGTCGGGCCTTATATGTCAACTACATATTGTTTTCTTCATTTCAATTTTCAGTTGAACGTTATAGCATTTTATTTCCTGATGAGATCGGTCCAGAGTTTCCGATTCATTATTAATTAAATGAAGAGAATGAACAATTGATAATAGAATAAGATTAAATGTCACGATAATAATCATATCTGAAGTGTGCAAGTAAAAGAAAATTCAAAACACATGATTTACAATCTCAATAGGTTTAGCAAACCTAAAATCCTGATCAGCGATCCAAATGATGCATTAATGAGAACTTTAGCCTTTGTTTGGTAGACTGAAAAAGGAAATGAAAGAAATTAGAGGAGGGATTTTGGAGAGTAAAATGAAATCTTGGTTGTTCGGTAGAGAGAAAATTGGGAAGAAAGTGAAATTGAAAATCCATGGTCCCACCACTCTTAATCTTTCCAATTTTGGGAAGAAAAGTGGAAACTCACTCATTTCATCACCTAGAGATTTTACTCTTCTTTTATTTATATTTTCGATCCCTCTTACTAAGTATTGCATTAAGGTAAAGTTAATTGCATTACTTTTTAACATTTGAAAAATACATCTTTCGCAAAAACGGTCACAAATCACAAATTGTGATACAAAACTGTTCCATTTTTAGAAGGAAATTGTTTGTACTTGAATATTTAAACTATTGGCTTTGTCCGAGTAAAAGACTTTGGATTATTTAAACACCCTTAAAGGGTAATTCTGCGGTAAAATTATTTTTATATACCTTATCGATAGAACTCATTTTTAAACCGTTAGGATATAATCAAACGGCTGACATTTTGCTTGGTATGATAGTTATAATGCACCTTATCTCATACTAGTATAAACTAAAAAATTAAAAAATAAATTAAAAAAGAAAACATTACTCATTCCCTTCCCGACCGCAGGCAATGCTCCTAAACCGACGACCCCACCCTCCCCCCCCCCCCCCCCCCCCCCCCCCTATAAAAAAAAAAAAAGCCAGATCTGGTAGGCGTTTGGGGAGGGGGGAGGCGTCATCGCTGGCGTTGGGGGGGCTGCCGGTGGACGGTCACAAGACCCTTTTTTTTATTATTTTTAATTTCTATTTTTTTTTTAGTATATAATATTAAAGATTAAGGTACATTATAGTTATTGTGCATAAGTAACATCTCAATAGTTCGATTATATTATAACGATTTAAAAATGAAATCTACCGATAAGGTATATAAATGAGACTTTACCACAGACTTCCCCCCTTAAAAAATACAATGAAGATAAATAAAAATAAAATTTTCAAAATATGAAGAACATAGGTTTTTTTTTTTTTTTTTTTTTTTAAGGATTTAGCAAGAATTAAAAAATATATTTATATATAATGAGAAAGTGAGAAAATATAACAGAATAATTTTTCTACAACCTTAAAATACCAGTGTAAAATTAAAAAACAATAACTCATGAAACATTCAAGCAGAAAAGGGATAGAAAAAGATGAAACAGAGGAATCTTTTTTTTTTTTTTTTTTTTTTAATAACGAAACAAAGGAATCTTTAGGGCATAATAATAATATGATAAAAATAAGAAAGCAAGCACAGGAGGAAACCTTGTACTCAGCTTCCGTTTCCTAACAAAATTTCTGCACTGCTGCGACGGCCGTTTGAATACAAACTAAAATAAAAGGTTAATGGGAGCAACTGTCCCCACGACTTTTTGAAAGATTTTGTTTCAATATTTTCAAATTTATGATTATTTTTTTCATTTTGTCATGTTAAAAGTAATATTTTTATAGAAAAGAGATAGTTCACCCACTACCAGTTTGTATTTCTCTGTGTTTCGCTCGAGTTGTATTAGGCGGTATCTATATGTTGGTTTTATTAATTTTGTGACTAGACGGAATTTGTTGTAGTATTTATACTGCGAATGATTATCTCTCAATTGATTAAGATATTCTACTATTATAGATGTTATTATTTAAAACAAAAAAAACTTTAAACATATTCGATTATAGGATTATCAAGAAATTCAAATAATTTTTCCGTCATCAAGTCTCGACTTATGTCCTCCTCACTGAGTTTTATCATATTTTACTAATAAAATCAATTTTAGTTAAAAATTATGTCTCTTGTATCATATAATTATTTTATTTTTACTATTGATTTTTGTGTCCCATTTTAATTTAAAGAATATTCCCCTTTCAAAAAGAATGTAGAACCTTATCATAATATGACATTTTTCTGTTAATACACATGACAATTTTGAAATAAAACTGTAACAAATAATCTTTTTTTTATTTTTTGTGTTATTTATTTTATTTTTTAATTTTTATAAAATCATAATTGTCATCACTGATTAATGCAACACAAAATGCATTGCACCTGCTACTTCTCTCTTAATGGGACCCACTACAGGTCCGTCTAAGTGCCACGTGTTTTCAATTAAAGTAGGAATCCTCTCCAGTCTTGTTAAAAATGTTAATTATAAATGTCAACACGTGCCAAACGTGTGACGCACGAAAATTCACAGCCAAAGCCGCCCCAGAGAAGAGAAACCATTGAGTTGGTGACGCCGACAAAAGGATTTCTCAAAAGCCGAGAAACTCTCACCACATACATGAGTCCAAGTGTCCTTCTTATGCCACCTACAGTAACGCTAGCAATGCCACTCTCCCACTGCGGCGCACGTTAGCAACCGGGGTGAGGGTCTCCAAACGAGAAACTGATCCGAAAGTAGAACAATAATGCACACGTCGAAGAGTGCGCGGGCTGTAGCCGGTCACACCCTCTTTTTTGACCGTTTGACCGCTCCATTTTCTCTCGTCTTGTAACCGGTAATAGCCCGTCGCCTCCATTAAGGAAAAGTCCTAGTCCCGTCCTAACTCTACCCCACTTCTCACCGGTATAAAAACTCAGAGGAGACTAGGCTTGTTCTTCATCCGCAATTTTCCTTAGTTTGCCGCTCGCTGGTCTCGTTATTAACGATTATACCACACCGGCGGATCTTATATGCTTGCTCTTAGCGACCGGGAACCTGGGAGCCATAGCTCTGCCTCTGCTCTCGGTTTCCCTAGCCTCAGATTCTTCCGGTACCGACGCTTGAGGTGACCGGTGAACAACCGAAGAAATAAACTTTTTTAACCATTGAATAAGGAGATATTTACGAAAATGCCAAGCCCAAAGAGTGGTGGTAGGACAAGTCACCGGAGAGGACAGGAGGAGAAGAACCGGAGAGGAAGACTGGCGGAGAAATCGTCGTCGTTTCACTGCCGGACTTCGTCGGAGGCGATATCTGAACTCCGGCGGCCCAAAACGGTGCCGGATTTGCTTCCGAGCAGGAGCGTGTGCGTGACGATGACGTCGTCGGAGCAAGTACGGCCGGCGAAGCCGACGAAGGTGCTTCTGAACGTGACGATTCAGGGGAGCGTCGGGGCCGTACAGGTGTTGATGTCGACGGAGTCTACCGTCGGCAACGTGGTGGCGGCGGCGCTCTGTCAGCACGTTAAGGAAGGTCGCCGTCCGATGTTGCCGACCGCCGAGCCCTCGCGATTCAACCTCCATTACTCCCAGTTCAGCTTGGAATGTAAGTACTCTCTCTTTGTGCCGTTGGATTGTATTTGAGAAACAAATCGGAGTCGTTCGTTTTCTTGACTTTTTTCGTCGACTTTGTGTTTAATAACAGACTTTCTAACTTCCAATTAGCTGGTGGTCTTATCTTTGTGTCTAGTTTGTTCAATATTTTTGGTAATATTTTAATTTAGCTTGTAAAATACTTCTATTTTTGGTTCTTGCATGCTAATCCTTGACCCTTGTCTTCATCAAGTTAGATTCCACGTATCAGTTATCATCTTTTTATATTTTTATTTACACATACATATAATTAATAATAGTGAGATTTTAACACTTACAAACAAAAAGAAATAAATCACATATCATTTCGGTGATATTCAAAAACTAATATTAGAACTTGTGTCCTAATATTTTTTCTTTCTTGTTAAGTTTTTAATAGGAACTATTAAATTAGGAATTTTAGACATAAATAATATAGTTTATTAAACCAAAATGTTTACTTTTATAATTGAGAGACTAAAATAAAGTTTTATTATTATTTATTATTATTTTTTTTTTTGGGTAGAAGATGAACTAAAATAAAGTTGTTCTTTTATAAAAGGTAACAACATAAAACAATGACTATCCAATATAATACTGGCTAATTGCTTGCAAAATGAGATTCTTATTTAGAAAATAGCTAGATTAAAAAAGATTTATATAGCGAAATTAATCCTTATATATATATATATATATATACACAATACATCTATCAAAAAACGTGTTGGGCAGGAATTGATTGATTGTTTGTGGTGTGGTGGGCCAGGCTTGGATAGGGAGGAGCAGGTGATGGAATTGGGATCCAGAAACTTTTTTTTGTGTCCAACAACAATGAACGGTGCAACTGACAGTGGCGGTGTCGGAATGACGTCGTCTTCTTCATGTGGTTCTCAGGCCGATGGTGCAGTAACAAAATCTGGCTTCAATTTGCTCAAATTCATGGATTTCATGCTGTAAAAATTTATTTCCTTTTTTACCCTTATTGTTGACTTTCGCTTGCTGAAAGAAGTCGATAATTATTTCTCTGTACCCGATTTTAAATCATGTGTACAAAGTGTAGTATAAGTTTGCGAAACTAAGCTGTTTTGTTATATTCGGTTTTATTGCTAGCCGGAACCTTCTCTAAAGGTTTCAATCATTAGATTTATACCATTTTTCTTTATTTATAAAAAAAAATTAGTTTTGGAAAGTGTTCATTCCAAGCTCCGATTTGTTTTATGGGTTGAATCTAATTTGTGTCACTTTAAATCGGATTTCTCAATTAAAATTGTGTTTGGTAATATAAATTTGGAGTTGAATCCTAATTCAGAGTTAAAAAAATCAATTTTATTTTACACAATAATTCTTTCTCTTCTATTTATATAAAAACTCAATTTAAAAATATTGTAACCCCTTCATTTTATTTCTGATCATGACGAGATATATATATATATATATATATTTTAATATGTTCAGAATGAAGATAGGAATAAATCTCCTTACATGTATCAATTAAAATATGTCATGATGTTAAGGTTTTATTCGATATGTTAGAATACTAATAATTTTCAAAAACATATGTGACATATGTAAGACATGTGAAGGACTTATTTCGGACCCACAGGGAGACATCAAGGTCAATCACATGAAGTTATACAGTCTGTAAATTTGTCCAATTGTTGGTATTTTGCTTTTTTAACAGTGTGGAGTGATGGATATATTAGACATAGGAAGGTTCGATGTGGCAAGTAACAATCATGATTATTGTGAGAACTTATCGCACTTGCTTGTATAGCCAAAATTTAAAAAAATAAATAAATAATTAATTAATTCTAGTTTGGGGGTCTCTAAAAGATAACTTTATCCACACTTGAAAACATTTTCGGTGTTTCGGTGGTCTCTATGAAAAGTTGTGCAATTCGTTATCTTCTCTCTCTAACAAGCAAAGGGAAATAAGAGAGATCGCTTTATTGTTTTTGGAGCTTTCCGTTGTAGAGATGCCCATCATGTTTTTAAAGCGTTTGATCTTTTTAAAATGATATCAATACTAAAAAATACGGATTTGATATAAATCTAACAGCTTAAAATAAAATCTATCAGTAAAATATTTTTTATGATAAGAATTTTCACCTCTGTCGCCAAAAATTTGATAGTAGAATACTCTAATTTGATCGGAAAAGCATTCCACGATCAAACCATTTTAGCCTTTGTTTGGTCACCAAAGGTCGGTCACGGAATGTTTTGGCGATCAAATGCAAAATATCTTGCGACCAAATGTTGAGTTTCGGCCACCAAATTTTGGCAACAGAAAGATGCGGCAGACTAAACAAGATGCAACGAAATGTTTGGTCATGGCTTCTTTTGATAGCATAAAGTCTTGTTTTTAGTGACCAAAATTTGATACCGGAAAGGCTTGATTTGGTAGCTGAATGCTTTGACAACCAAATATATAGTCGGTAGCAATAAGTTTTAGGTATCAAATATTTTGGTTCAAAAATATTTGCAATGTAACACTTTCTTTTTTTAACGGAACTGGGGAAGCATCTCCAACAATTTCAAATATATTTATGTATAAGCAATATTACACATGATATTTAATCCTCAAACTATGTTACATTAAAAAGGCTCCAAATCTCTTAACGCATTTTAAATCCATATGATACATGCCAATCCATAATAAGCATTAAATAGGATGATTTTGAGGAATACATAAAGAGTGCATAGTTTTGAAATATTGTTTAATTTATAATGACTTCAGATTTTTGCTCCCTTACGTAATAAGTTAAAGGTCAATATTTTGCATATTTTCAAAAATCCCCTGCCAAACCAAAAAGATATTCTAAGGGGACGTTTCGTATGTGATAATCGATATGAATCAAATTACTAAAAAAGTGAAAGTAGATAATTTGATATCTGGGAAATCAATATTATCACGTTTGGTTGCATATAAGAATTTTCTCATAGATTCCTAGGAATATCATTATGTTGTGTTTGATTGCCTACAGTAATATATTTCTAATATAAAAAATTAAAATATTTAAGCCTTCATTTGATGTTACGGTTGGAATTTAAATTTTTAAGTTAGAATTAACTGACTTTTTAAAAAATAATTATAATTTTTATTAATTATTAAAAAAAGATAAAATTAATATGAAAATTTTGAGTTGAAACCTCACTTCCAAACATAAGTTTTTTTTTTTTTTTTCCAATATTACAATAATATTGAAACCAACGCCATCTAAACTTTTTTTCTCAATGTTTCAGAAAAAAAAAAAAAAAGAAATCAAATTTTAAAGTTGAACAAAAAAAAAAAAAAAGGCAGCGACTGTGTACGTTCCTTTATGAGGGCACAACCGTAGTATCTAATCTATCGGTCAGTATTGGTGGTTAATTTAAGTGGATGCTTGTGGAAAAAGATATACTAGATCCTAGTATACATTTAAGCACATTCAATCATTCTTTTTCTAAAACATTTGGCTAAATTAAACACACACAAAAAAAAAAAAAAAAAAAAAATTGAGCTTCTGGGTTTCCTGAACAGTTGAGCAGAGGTGGAGCCAGAGCCGGAGCCGGAGCCGGAGCCGAAGCCGAAGTCGGAGAACACGGTGAATTGCGATGCCGGAGCTAGAGCCTGAGAAGACTATCAAATTGCAACGCCGGAGTCGGAGAAGCAGGGAGTGGCTTTCAGGAGAGAGATGGGGCTTCTTCGATTTGTGGGCTTTGGAGGAGAGTTTGGGAGAGGGAGAAGGAGAGGGAGAGGGAAAGGATAGAGTGAAATGGGGACCGGAAAAGGCCCGCCATTTGCGCTTCTTGCCATTGCTAGTCTCTCGCCGTCGCTACTGGCCATGGTGAGAGAGAGGCCGGCAAGAGCGACAGCAACATCGAGTGACGGGATGGCACCGGACAGCGACGGAGACAACTACGGGACGACGCCAGCGACAAGGATGGCGACGATGATGGAACGGCGATCTATGTTCTTGACTTGACATCCATGGCGATGAAAGCTTAAAGGCGTTTCTGGATTTTTTTTTTTTTTTTTTTTGGATGATTGGCTGTGGTCAAGTGTAGTGAGCTTTTGTGCAACTCTTACATCCTATCGTTACATTTAATATCGAACTGTGAAGAAAAAGAGGTATTCTCTCTCTCTTCTCCTTCTTGCTCTCTGTAACACTCACCAGATCTGGGTTTGAGATCTGGGTCTTGTTGGTGAAAGTGTCGCAGGGTCTCATAGAAGAAGAAGAAGAAGAAGAAGAAAAAAAAGTGTTGGGAGGTTGGCTGGGGACAATCTGGTGGCTCGAGCAAGTGTGGCTAGAGGTCGGGCAGTGGAGGTAGAGGGAAGTTGCAGATCTCGACGAGGGGCATATCGGGGATGCAATGGTGTCTTGGGCGAGGCTGGCAATAGAAAGGGCTGTGAAGGTGGAACGAAGTGCAGATCTCAGCGAGGAGCATATCGGGGCTGCGACGGTAGACTACGACGTGGGCTGTAATGGTGGTAAGGACTGAGACGGTGGTGCGGCGGGCCTGCGACGGCCAGGCTACGACTGTGGGCTGCAACGGTTGTAAGGACTGAGACAGTAGTGTGGTGGGACTGGCGACAGCGGGGCTGCGTCGGCGAGGCTGCGACGGGGGTACGACAATGGCTGCAAAAGTGGTGGGCTGCAATAGTAGTGATGAAGTGGATTTTTAAAATATTATAATTTGGTTTTCAAGATTCCCATAAATATGAATATCATTATGATTGATGAGTTTTAGATTACCTCATCTTCATCTTGGGATAAAGTGAATCCCATGTTATTAAGTTTTTTGGGAATGCAAAATTTTTAATTCTTGTACCAAACATGAGAATGTTAGAAGATTCTCATTTCCACCTAAATATTACAACATACCAAACGTCTCTAAAAGAATATCACAAGGTAATCTAAAGTATTCTAGTAGACTACCAATAAGAATACTTTTTGATAGTCTACTAGAATACTTTTGGTTTTCAATATTGTTTTCGATCAGCAACGTCGGTCGTAGTCTACCATAATACATTTGGTATTCAGCACGGTCACCAATTGGCAGCATCAGTCTATGATTGTTAAAGAGTATTCTACCAGAAAACTTTTATGTAATTTACTAAATTACTTTTTGAAAATTTTCACGAGTATTTTTTTTAATCCACTGGATTTTTTGAACTCCACCTAACTATTTTTTGAACTCCATCGGATTAGTTATTATACTTTAACGGATTAGTCATATCATTCTAGCAAAACTAATATGGTAATTTATCATAATTATTCATTATTCATCATATCTTTCAAACTATCCATTTCCCTCAGAAAAGGAGATGATGACTATTTTTTCTGTATAACATGATTATTAATTACTCGTTGAATTTATTTAGGATATTTATCATTAAGTAATTTACATGAATCATTAATATTTCTTTTATGGAGTTTCTCCATTATTCATATGATTCCGTATTTTAAAAAGTTATAACAGTGGTTTTTCCTATTATAAAAAAAAATTTAACCAATAAAATTTTTACTATGGTCTTTTTTAATATATACTTATTATAATTTTTAAGTACACATAAAATTGCAACAAAAAAGTATTTTTCCAGAAAAAAAAATACACTTATTAAATAAGTTATAAAACTATAATTTACAGTGGGCGGATTGAAATTATTATACTTTGTTAATGATACTTTAGTAAATTTGTATAATGACAACAGTTGTATAAAAGCAACCAACAACAATTTAGAAAAATGGTTATATTAGTCCCTAAACTATTTATAAATGTATCGTTTGGTCCTCAATTTTTTTTCATTGGTCGGTGCCTGAACTCTTAAAAAAGGTATAAGTTGATCTTTTTTTGCTAGGGATAATTAGGGGGCATGCCACAGATAAGAAAAGTGGATTGATTTTTGTCACCAACTTAGAAAATGACATCTTGATGATGTCATATTTAATTTAAATACTATTTTTTAAAAGAAAAATTAGACACGGTGGTATTTTTTAATCACTTAATCTAATAGATGACATAATTTCTTTTTATTTAAGAAAATGACCGTTTGTCATTTTTCATATTTGGTCAATTATTGATTGACTATGAAATTTAGTGATTTACGTTATGGTCAATCACTGATTAACTGTAAGTCAATCACTGATTGACTATTACGTGGTCAATCATTGATTTACTATTTAAGAGAATTCATTAACCATTTTAGAAAAAATGATCTTTTAACTAATTTTTAAAAACTTTGACGATTAATTAAACTTTTTAAAAATCTCTCTCTTTACTTAAAAAAAAAAAAAAAAAAAAAAAAAAGAAGCAATTGGCCAAAAGAATCAATGAACTCTTTAGAAGGTAATGATTTGATATCTTTTTTTAAATTTTGGCCGAAATAACCCTAAACTCTCTAAATGGGAGAGATGGAAAGAGGGAGAGGAGTGGAGGGAGACACACATTCCCTTGTTCGGTTGGAAGGAAGAGAGGAAGAAGAGGAGAGATTGAGGGATGCCCTCTCTATCTTGGCCCACTATTTTGCATCCTTCAATTGAGGGAAGGATGCAAGCTCTCCTTTGCCTTTTATTTGAAAAAACATTTCTATCTTCAAAAAAAATTTAAAAAGAATTTATAAATGGACAATATAGTAATTATACAAATAATTATCATCTATTCTTTAAACTCTCCTTTCCTCCTACCAAATAACATAAGGGATTCCTACAACCCTCTCCTTCCTTCACACTCTCCATCCTTTACACTTTCCATCCATCCTTCCTACCAAACATAGCCTGAATGTTGGCAATTTTAGTAATTAACAATAATTATTTTAAAAAAATTGCTCTTTCTCTCTCTTTTTTTTTAATTTTTTTTTTAATCAAAAACCATATCGACGACCAAAGGGGTGCGACCGACGACCTGCTAGTGTTCAGCGGCAGAGAGGGGGGCCGAGTTTTGGGACTGCGTTTAGCGAATGGCGGGGGCCATCAGCAACGGAGAAGAATGTGGGGTTGGGTTTTGAGGCTGAGTTTTAAGTTTGTTTTGTGGTGAGGGGAGGATATCGACTACAAAGAAAAAGGTGAGGCTGGATTTTGGGGTTGCATTCGGCGATCGGTAGGGGACTAGATTGTACGAAGCTAGTGCAGGAGACAGAGAAGTCACCCGGGGGGGACGGGGCGAACGGCGGGGATAGAGGAGGTTAACGACGAGAATGTAGGAGCTGGATATTCTATTGGGGGTGGGGGCGCGAACGGTGGGGCTGAGAGAGCAAACGAAGGGAGGCCAACGGCTGGGCTGTGGGGGTTGAGGGGGTAAGGTTTTCAATCAGTGGGATAGGGGTGCAAATGTCGTGGCGGACAAAGCGAGGCGAGGAGGCCAACGGCTAGACAGTGAGGGTGAGGGGGCAGGTTTTATGGGATTTGTTGAGGGAGAGGGAGAGTGGAGGCTTCTTTCTGTTTTTCTTTATTTAATGTTATTGGTGTGAATAAGGGTATTTTTATCTTTTCATGATTAATTGAGCTCATGTGATGGTCACATGACTCATTCCGTTAGAAACTTAACG
Organism: Ficus carica; assembly: GCA_009761775.1. Taxonomy (NCBI): domain Eukaryota; kingdom Viridiplantae; phylum Streptophyta; class Magnoliopsida; order Rosales; family Moraceae; genus Ficus; species Ficus carica. Next base: position 1,427,111 of record CM019741.1, read on the forward strand.
GAATTGGATGAATAGGACAAAGATTGCCAACATTTGGAGAGTTTAAGGTCATCTTGGTCAAAATTAAAAAAACAAGGATCAAATAGTCACATTCTAAAAAGTTCAATAACCATTTTGGACAATTACTCAAAAAAAAAAAAAAATCTCTCTCTACCTAGATCCCTCTCTCTCTTTTTCTTTCTCCATATGGCAGTAACAACTGGAGATCATTGATGCGCGCCAACAACGGAGCTCCTCCATGTGGCCGCGAAGGTGGAGATCCGAGCCTCACCGCACCTTCGAGAATGAGGCGAAGCGCGACGGAAAAACTGGAGCAGTGGTCTACAGCGCAAGACGACCTCTAGCAAGGAGACAAGCAGATCGACAGATCTGGCTGCCATTCTTCAACCGAGGAGGAGATCTTGTCAATGCCACCAGAGTTGTCGTGCCGGATATGAGCCATGACCAGATCTAAAGCTCCCATCTCTGGTCGAAGATCTATTCAGGCATCATTTCTGGTGGAGACACCAAGGAGTTGAGATCCAGCACGATTGGCGGCGGCGCAGAGGTTGTTCCATGTTTGGAGGATTTTTTTTTTTTTTTTTTGTGGTAATCTTTTTTTTATTTTTTATTTTTATTTTTACGGAAGTCTGTGGTAAAGCCCCTTTTATATACCCTATTAGTAGAGTTCATTTTTAGAACGTTTAGATATAATCGAACGGTTGAGATGTTGCTTGTGCATACTAATTACAATGCACCTTACCTTATAATATTAAAAAATAAAATAAAAACTGAAAAACAAAAGAAATTAAAAAAATTCTATCTCATGGAGGTTTTCTGGGATGTTAGCCAACGGGGCCGGCGACGAGGAATGAAGATGGCACGTGCAGGGGGGTGGGGGTCTGGTAGTCAAAGGAGTTAGGGTGCGGTGGTCCTGCAAATCGGGGCAGGCTGGGTCCGATCGTCAGGGGGTTGGGTGCGGTGGTTCTGCAAATCGGGGGGGAGGGGGGCTCCTCACTTGGATCTGGGAGGGACGGACGGGATAGGGGATAGGTTCGCTAGAGATCGCACGGGGGGATCCATTATCTGCGCATGGAGGAGTTCATTACCGTGGAGGAAGTGGGGTTTATCAGCGTTGTGGGGGGAACGGGGCTGCTCGCGGGGGGAGGGGGGGTCATCGCCGACTTCTAGGGGGAGGGTTCGTTACAAGCGTTGGAGGGATGAACGGATCACCGGATCAGGGGGTTGTCCCGGCATCGGGGAGACTGGGTTGAGGGGTGTTAGTTTTTTTTAATTAATTTTTTATATATTATTTTTTTAAAAAAAATTAGTTTATATTAGTACGAGGTCAATTGCTTTATAATTATTGTACACAAGCAATATCTTAGCTGTTCGACTATATATTTACGGTTTAAAAAAGGTCTTTATCGATAGGGTATATAAAAGAGGCTATATCGCAGCCTTTCTTTTAAAAATGTGGAGATCAAGGTGAGAGCAGTGGAAGTAGAGGTGAGCATAGTAAAGGTGTTGATGTTATTAGAATTAATGGAGGTGGTGATATTGAGGTTCAAAATGTTATATATGCACCGACAATTGCTGTGACTACTATAAGTGGAGTTGTTGAGGTTGACTCTAGTAGAGGTGGAGGTAAGATGAGAAAAGCGAAGGTGGAGGTAAGAATAATAGAGGTATTGGTGATAAAATAAACGGAGGTGGTGACTTTGAGGTTGAGAATGTTACAAATGCACCTCCAGATGTTTTTTTTTTTTTTTTGGCACTGAAATCAATGTAGAAAGAGACATGGAAGATTCTCACCTCAATGAATTCTTTTATCATATTTTGACTTGTTCGAGTGATGAGGATTGTGAAAATGATGTTTTGGATGTTGAGCAACCCAAGAGACGACCTCAAAGATATCTAAAGAAGTTAGAATATAAGAGAACTCCAAACACCGATCTCGGTCCAAAGAAGATGATGTTTCGTAAAGGGTCAATCAAAGAATTCGATCCATTACACTTTCCAGACAGTATGCGAAAATCATTTGAAGACTACAAGAGTTCAGATTTGAAGTCCCCATTTACTTCTAGTCTTGGGTTAACACGAGAGTGGGATTTCTTTGATAAGATAAAAACTGAGCAGTTTTGGCTTTTAAGTGATGTAAGTGATTCTCTTCTAAATAATGCTATATCTAAGTTTTTTTTTTTTTTCATTTTTTTCTAACAAAAGATTTTTATTTATACTACATTTTTTTTGTAGCACATAGAAGAAACCATGTATGGAATATGAAAAAGACAGTCCAAATATTGATATGTTATCAATCAAGATATCGTCATTTTGGATGAGATCTTTGACCAATTATTGGTGATGAATGACAATGAATATGGGATCATAGATGACTATTTCATGACTAACATTAGAGGCGACATCCCCAAAATGGGAAAATGTTGGAATGGTGCCAAGGTACTATACTTTATGCTTAATTTATATGACACATTGAACACAAATGTCACCAAAAAAGAAAGGGGAAAACATTGGATTTCGGTGAATGTTGATTTGATAACTGCAGAGCTGGTGGTTTTTTATTGTAATTGAAAATATTACGAGAAAGTAAAGATTAATATATTCATAGAGCCTGTGCAAAAGATAATTCCCTTAATACTTGAAAAATCTGGACATTTCGGCCACCTTGATCATTCTCTATGGCCCTATAGGCGCCTATTCAACCATCCGCAGAATAAGAAATCGTAAATGTACTTCAAATATTTTAAATTTTTATTTGTCATTTATAATTATAAATATTAACAAACATATTGTTTAAAACAGGAGAGATTGTGCGATATATGCTATCAAATATATCGAGTTCAATATGCATTGCCACAATTTTGAATTAATAAATGATGAGATGATCAAATTTTATAGAAAGATGATGACAATCAATATTTACCATAATGATTGGGTTCTACAAATACTTTATATATGTATTTGGTTTTACTTTTAAATGAGGCACGTCTTGCATTTATAGCATGGTCAAATTTTTTTCTATGTTTTTTCCAAGGACTAAGTTATGGTGTTTGATTAAAATAAGCTATTATGGTGACAAAAATTTTTCTCATGGGAAATCCGGGTAAAAAAATTCATGATCAGCATAGGCGGTTAGGCCAGTCAGGCCGGTCTGAAAGATCAGATAAAAAGCATCATACTACTTCGGTGTCATGACAAGCAAAACTAACAAGATTACTAGCCGGTTCGGGTGAAAAAATTGATGACCGATATAGGCGGTCATGCCAGTCCAACTGGTCAAGAAAACTAGATAAAAAGTATCATACTACTTCGGTGTCATGACCCGTAAACTACCACCGGTCCGGGTAAAAAAATTTCTGACCAGCATAGGCGGTCAGGCTAGTCTAGCCGGATTGGAAAACCAAATAAAAAGCATCATACTACTTCGGTGTCATGACCGGCAAATTGCCACTGGTCCGGATAAAAAAATTTATGATCAGCATAAGCGATTTGGTTAGTCTGGTTGGTCTGGAAAACTAAATAAAAAATATCATACTACTTCGGTGTCATGACCGGAAAAACTAACGAGATCGCATGTCGGTCCGGGTAAAAAAATTCATGACCGGCATAGGCGGTCAAGCTAGTCCTGTCAGCTCGGAAAATCAAATAAAAAGTATCATACTACTTTGATGTCATAACCAGGAAAAGTGACAAGATCGCCCCGATCCGAGTAAAAATATTATTAACTGACATAGGCAGTCAGACCAGTCCAGCCGATATAGAAAATCAGATAAATAAACGTCATACTACTTTAGTGTCATAACCGGCAAGACCAGCAAGACCGCCAGCCGTTACATTATATTAATCAGTAATTGACAGTAAATCAATTTTATTAATTAATCATTTAAGATAATTAATTAACCATTTTAGAAAAAATAAATGATAGTTTAACTAATTTTTAAAAACTTCGATAATTTATTAAAAAAAAAACTTCTATAAAAAAGAAAACTATTTAGCTAATTAGACTAGGTGTCATTTTTTAATCATCTAATTTAATATATGGTCAAACTTTTTTTTATTTAGGAAAATGGTCGTTTGTCTTTTTTCAGATATGATCAATCAGTGATTAATTATGAAAATTATTGATTGATTAATGATCAATCAGTGATTGACTGTCAAATTTAGTGATTTATGTTATAGGGTAATCAGTAATTGACCGTAAGTTAATTAATGATTGACTATTACATGATCATTTAAAAAAATTAATTAGCCATTTGAGAAATATCAGGAAGGAAAAAAAAAATGAACACCTCATTCTTCATGTAGACACGTTTTTGTTTTTGTTTTTTTTGTTTTTTTTTAAGAAAAGGAAGAACTTCAATTAAAGCCCACGACCGAAGGCCCATATTTCTCTCTGTTAACATTACAACCCAACTTCCCTCCCCACCACTGTCGCGGTAATAACGGGAAAGAAAAAGGGTATAAAGGTCTAAAAAATATTGACAAAAAGTTGTATAACGAAATTAGTCTCGGTTTGTTAAGTTAATTGGAGATAAAATATTTAAGTTGGAGTTGATTGACTTTTCAAAAACTAATTATAAATTTTGTTGATTTAAAAAAATAAAAATTAATATAAAAAATATAATTTAATTAAAGTTAAATTTAAATATCAAACGAGATCTTACTATACATAGTTATATATAATAGAAAATAGATGAACTATTTCTCAATTTTAAAAAGAAAAAAAGATTAAAAAAAATATCTCTCTACTTCTCTTCCCCTCCCTTCCGTGAGGCAGGGACTTGTTGTTTGTCGGTTTGGTGGGCCATGATTGGATAGGGAGGAGCACGAGAAGGAATTGGGATCCAGAAACCTTTTCCTGTGTTCAACAATAATAGTGACCTACTATGAACGACGCCGTCTTCTTCATATGCTGCTCAGGCCGATACAGGAATAGCAGAATCTGGCTTCAATTGGCTCAATTTCATGAATTTTATGCTGTAATTTTTTTTTTTTATACATATTATTGACTTTAGTTTTTTTTTTTTTTTTTTTTTTTTTTTAAGTCAATAATTGTTTCTATTTCCCTGGGTTTGAATCCTGTGTAGAAAGTATAGTATAGGTTTGCAAATTTAAGCTGTTTTGTTAGATTCTTTTTATTGGACCTTTTCTAAAGGTTTCAATCGACAGATTCATACCTTTTTTTTTTTTTCTTTCTTTCCCCCTTAATTAGTTCAGTTTTGGAAAGTGTTTAATTCTATGTCGTGGTTTATTATATGGATTTATTATATGTGTTCGATCTAATTCGTTTGCCACTTTAAATCGGATTTCTCAATTTAAAATTGTGTTCAGTAACATAAATTTGGAGTTGAAATGTTAATTCAGAGTTAAAAAAGTCAAACTTATATGAGAACTCAATTTTAAAGATACTATCTTTAAAAAAAAATTAAAATATTGACTCTTTTTTCGTTTTAATTCTTATTATGGCGATTTTTTTTTTTTTTCAATGCACTCAAAACAAAGAGAAGAAAAAAATCCCTAGATCTATCCCTACTACAATTTGTCCTGATGCTAGGAAAACCATTAAATTTTCTAACATCTAATCAAACACATATTAAGATTTTATTCTCTTTTCAGATTGACAATTTAATTAACACTCGAATATCAATTCGAATAACAATTTAGATATTCTATTTAGGATTTCAACTTAAATAAAAAAATTTCAAACAAAATATTACATACGTAAGACATGTGAAGGACATATTTGGACCAATAATAATAATAATAGTAATAATAGTAATAATAATAATAATATAACAATAATAATAATAATAAAAATATAATCAAGTCCTAGTTCTACTACGACTACAACTGCACTTCGCATTATAAAAACGCAGAGGAGGACTAAACGTCTAAAACTGCTTCTTCTTTCTTTGTTTCGTCCACACTTTTTCCTTTTTTTGCCACCGTCTGGTCTCGTTATTTACAGTTATACCACTGCCGGTTCTTGTACGCTATAGCTCTCCGTTTCCCTCGTCTCAGATTCTTGCGGAACCGGCGCTTGCGTTATACCCGTGAACATCCAAGAAAATAAGTTATCCAAGTTTCCCGATTTTGTATTTGAATAAGGCGTGATATTACGACAATGATAAGTCACCGGAGACGACAGGAGGAGAAGAACAGGAGATCAGGAAGACTGGCGGAGAAATCATTGTCGTTTCACTGCCGAAGTTCGTCGTCGGAAATGATATCTCAGCTCCGGCGGTCCAAAACGGCCCCAGATTTGCTTTCGGGCCGGAGCGTGGTCGCGACAACGTCGTTGGAGCAAGTACGGCCGATGAAGCTGACGAAGGTGCTTCTGAACGTGACGATCCAGGGGAGAGTTGGGGCCGTACAGGTGTTGATGGCACCGGAGTCCACCGTCGGAGACGTAGTGACGGCGGCGCTTTCTCGGTACGTTAAGGAAGGTCGCCGTCCGATCTTGCCGACCACCGAGCCCTCGCGATTCAACCTCCATTACTCCCAGTTCAGCTTGGAATGTAAGTACTTTCTTTTATTTTATGTCGTTTGATTTTTTTTTTTTTTTTTGATTTTTTATTTCCGGAAAAGAGGATATATGATGAAAAACGTGCAAAACAAAGAGAGTGATTGTTTGTCGGTTTGGTGGGCCAGGTTTGAATAGGAAGGAGCACGTGATGGAATTGGGATCCAGAAATTTTTTCTTGTGTCCAAACACAACAATGAACGACTGTGGAACGACGTCGTCCTCTTCATGTGCTGCTCTGGCCGATAAAGGAGTGGTAGAATCTGGCGTCAATTGGCTCAATTTCATGGATTTCATGCTGTAAATTAATATTATTTTTAACTGATTATAGACTTTCGTTTTCTGAAATAAGTCAATAATTGTTTCTATATACCTGGGTTTAAATCATGTGTACAAAGATAGTATAGGTTTCCAAAACTAAAGCTGTTTTGTTAGATTCTTTAATTTAATTGCTAGCCAGGATTTTTTGTATAGGTTTCAATCCTTTGTAAGTAGAGAATTAATGTAGATTTATACCAGTTCTTTTTTTTAATTATTATTATTAGTTTAGTTTTGGAAAGTGTTCAATTCTAAACCCCGGTTTGTTTTATGAGTTCAATCTTATTTGTGAATATGAAAATATTATGTTTGACAGAATAAAAGTAGGAGATTAAATCCTAATTCAAAGTTGAAAAATAGTGATGAAACCTTAATTTTTAACTTTTCAAATTTAATATTTAGATTATTAGTCTCTCTCACTTTTTTTTTTTTTTTGAAAACTCAAGTTTTAAAACATCTTAACTTCTTTGTTTCATAACCGATTAAGACAACCCATTTTCAAACAGCCTTAGAATAAAGGGAGGAACCAATCTTCATACATGTACCTATTAAAACATGTCATGGTGTTGAGATTTTATTAGATTTATTAGAAAATCATTCAATTTTCGATATCTGTTCAAATCTAAATATAAAGAATGTCAAAAAAAAAAAAAAAAACTAATTGTTCGTCCAAAACACATGTTTTGGTTGAAACGTGCGGTTTTTTTTTTTTAAGCTTCTAGTTTGTGTTATGAAAAGGAAGGAAGGTGAGAGAGATAGAGATAGAGAGAGAGAGAGAGAGAGAGAGAGAGAGGATGCGTTGGGACTTGGGAAAGAAAGAAGGGGGAGTGAGGAAATGTGGGGTAAGTTTAGAGAGAGACCATTTCTTTTCTTTTTTTTTTTTTCTTTTTTTTTTTAACTTCTGTTTTAGAGAGAGAGAGACCCTTTTCTGGGTTTTTTGTTTTTGTTTTTTTTTTTTTTGCTTCTGTTTTTAAGGGGAGGGTGAGAGAGAGAGGGTGCGTTGGGAAAGAAAGGAGGAGGGGAAATTTGTGGGATTCATAAAGTTTGAATATTTTTGTACTGTCACTAAAATAATATATATCATTTAAGATTTATAAGATTTATTTATTAAAAATAAAAAAAATAATAGTTATCTATCTAAAATTTTAGGGAGAGACTGTGATAGAGTCTCTTCCAGAGTAATTATCGGTAGAGCTCTTTTTTGAATTATTAGATTTAATCGAACGGTTGATATATTGTTGATGTACCATACTTTCTATACACCTTATTTCATATATACACCTTACCATATTTCTCCGTCGTCGGCAACCCGCGCCCCGTCGTAGGCGACCCCGCGACCACACCCCAGCCCCCCGACTTAGGCCCGGCCGGTGTTGGGGTTAGACTTCGTCTTCCCAATAATGACGTTAGCTTTAACAGTTTATCTAACGAACGATGAACTTTCTATTCTAATGCCTCCACATTTGGGCCGGACCCAACTCACTGTAAAGTCAATAACGAACGACCATCGCTCGTATATTTGGGCCGGACCCAATGACGCGATTCGTTCCAAATTAAGCATCGAACATCGAGCTATCCGGATCAACACTGATTCTTCACTTATTGACTTTATTGACTGCGAACGATAGATCATAAAGACAAAGTCTTATTTTCTATTCATCGTTCGTCGTTCATATTCAACAAGGCTTATATGGTTATACTCTCTATAACAGTCGAACCCAGCGTCGACGATGATGTGTCATGCCATCATGATAACTGATCAGTTCATAACTGGCAATAACCGCTAAGCCATAACCTGTGGAACATTACAATAACTGCTGAGTTCATATCATGACACGTGTCCCCAGTGGACAATGATGGGAAACCGCTCAACATCAGTTATTCATCATTCCTCTATAAAAAGAGGACGACCCCCTTCAGAAAGGGATCCGACACTCTGAATCCATATTGTTACTCTGCAAAAAGGTTTCCAGAAATCATTTTTTGTACTTCAGAACATCTATACAGTGAATACACATTACTCACAGAGGACGTAGCCCAGTTTGGCGAACCTCTCTACATCTTGGTGTTGATGATTCTCTATCTCTGTCTTTTACTTTTATTTCTGATTATTTTCATATTAATTTGCTTTATGAGTTTCAACAACGATTGCCAAGGGCCCATTCAACTGTTTGTTTATTCATTATTATTAACTCTCTGTTAAATTTTGACTGTAGAAAATACAGCATCTACAGCCGGCCCCCCAACCCATCCCTGGCAACCCCGTCCCCCCCTGCCCCTTCTCTCTCTTCTCCTCTCTCCCTGCCCCCCACCCAGGTCCCCCCGTCCCCGCCCCCCCCTAGCTCGTCCAGCGCCCCCCACCCCACCCCAGGTCTCCCCTCCCCTAGCACCCCCACCCCAGCCCCCCTCCCCAGGCCCACCCTGGCGCCCCCCCCCCCCCCCCCCCCGACCCGACGGGAACCCCCCCACCCCCCTCTCTCTCTCTTATCCTCTCTCTCTTCCCCTTTCTCTCTCTACCCGGCCCGCGGTCCCCCTCCACCCCCGGACCCCCCTACACCCCCGACGCGACTGACTCCCCTTGGCAAGAGAAGAGAGAGAGGGGGGGTGGGGGGGTCCCCGTTGGGGGTGGGATGGGGTGGGGTAGGGGGGGTGCCGGGGGCAGTGAGAGGGGAGAAAAGAGAGAGGGGCCGGGGGGGAGGGGTTGTCGAGGATGGGGTGGGCGGTCGGTTGGGCCTAGGGTGGGGGGACTGGGGGTGTGGTTGCTGGCGTCGGGGGGTCATCGATGACGGGGCGCAGGTCACCGGCGACGGCTGGAAGGTCGTCGACGACGGAGAAAATAAGGGTGGGAAAATTTATATGAGGTAAGGTGTATGTTAAGTATGGTACACCAATAATATGTCAATCGTTCGATTAAATCTAACAGTTCAAAAAAAAGCTCTACTGATAGTTACTCTAAGAGAGGCTTTACTACAGCCTCTTCTAAAATTTTATAACACATACTTTAATTATCTCAATACATTTATTTTCTAAAATTTTAAATATAATTTATATATTTTACATTTTTTATGATTTATTCTTAGTACAAATATGTATTTTATATATTAAAAAAAAAAGATGTATCTTATATTTCTAGAAAAGATTTATTTTATATCTTGTAAATTTTTCTATTTCATCTTTTTATCTTTTTTTATGACTTTGTATCTACTTTTTACTTATATATATAAATTTTTTATTTAGATAAAATTTCTCTAATACGTCTAATACATATTAACATTCTATTCTCTACAAATTTTGATAATTCAATTTCACATCTAAACACCAATCGAATTACAAATTGAATATTCTATTTAAGTTTTCGACTCGAACAAATTTTCTTTTCAAAAGCATATATTATAGGGGTAAGACAAGTGAAGGACTTACTTTGGACCCATAGGAACAAAGGCGGACCTGCCTTAGGCCCAAGGGCTCTTTCAATTTTGGCCCCATAGTTTAAAAGTTTTGCAAAAATTTTTAAACTCATTCGCCCCCATGAGATTCTTTAATTACAAAATTTGCACAATGTTTTTTTTTAAATTACAATGATAACCTAAGTTTTTATTTTTAATTTTCACATTTTAGATGCAACATCTCAAATAAATAAAGAATAATGTTTTCTTTATTTATTTGAGATGTTGCGTCTAAAATGTGAAAATTAAAAATAAAAACTTAAGTTATCATTATATTAATATATAATGATAACCTAAGTTTTTATTTTAATATATAAATTAGTAACTTCTTGATCTTTAAACTTAAAAGTTGAACCAAATTCTATTATAAACTAGTTATTTAAAAATAAAAAAAAAAAGATATCAAAGATACAAACAAATAAAGAAAGTTAAAATTTTAATATTGTAATTTTAGTTCAAATCATGCCCCCCTAAAAATAATTCATGGCTTTGTCACTGCGTTAGAAGACATTGATGTCAATTACCTCAAGTTGTACAGTCCCTCAATTTGTCCAATTGTTAGTAATTTGCTTTATTAGTAGAGAGAGAGATAATCCAGTACTAAACAAACATTACTCTGAATTTTTGACAAGTGCCATAAGTTTTTTTTTTTTTTTTTTCAATCAAATAATCCAGTACTAAACAAACATTACTCTGAATTTCTGATAAGTGCCATAATTATTTTTTTTTCAATCAAATAATCAAGTACTAAACAAACATTACTCTAAATTTCTGATAAGTGCCATAAGTGTTTTTTTTTTTCCCCTCAATCAGTAATTATTTAGAAGTTGTAATTAAGTGAGATTCATTTATGAGTCAACTAAATTCGTTTCTGAAAGTCTTCGTGGTCGATGTGTCTTGTATGATTGCATGTGTTGTTGCATGTGTGAATATTATTAAAAAAAAAAAACCAAAAGAAAAATAAAAAAATTTTGTATGTAAATGTCACTTTATGTGATATATATGCCCATCATGTTTTTGAAGTGTTTATCTCATTAAAATTATGTCAAAAGTAGAAAGCATGGATTTGATATAAATTTGGCATTTCAAAACAGCAATAAAAAGATTTGTTTTCGTAAATACTAGTTTAAAAGCACATGCAAGTTTTTAATTTTTTTTAGACATAGTGAAGAAGAATATTTAACTAAGAATGTAGTTGAGGGTTACAAACAGATTAAAAAATTAACCAGTCACGGATTACAGGACGGGGATGGATTTAGGGGTCCCCGACCCAATTCCCCTGTTTACTTGTTTAGTTATGCATTATTTTATATTATATATGCTAAACAAGATGTTATATAATATATAAGATTTTAAATATTAAATTTTAACATTTTTAATATATAAAAAGTTGAATGAGATAATTTTGATTTATTTTAACTTAAAGTATCATATTTATTCATTATTTTTTTATTTTATTTTTTTAATTTTCTTATGATGGAAATATTCAATATGGTTAACAGAGCACCGTGTGAATATCCTGAACCCGTGACAAGGAAAACCTGTCCCGTCTCTGTCAATTTATATAGGTTACAGGACAGGTATGCGGAGTGTTTTTATTCGCGGGACGGGTTGGCGAGAAGATTGCCCAGCTCTGAACCTGCCTCATTGCCATCCCTAAGTATAAAACATAAAGAAAAAATCTTTTCATTAGACATATTTAAAAATACAACATTTAAAGCTAAAAAAGAAGAAAAAAAATAAGAAGAAAAAGTGAGTATACTTGAAAATTTTATTTAATTGGGGACAAGTTGAAAAGAAGAAGGGTAAGATTTCAGAAAATTGTAAAAAAAAAAAAAACCTCAAAAAAGGACCAAAATAATTGGAAAAAAATTATGAATAGTAACCAACAAAACTAATATGAGAAAAATAAAAATAACAGGACAATTGAAAAAAGTAGTTATAAAATAAAGCATAAATGAGACTCATAGTTATTCTGATTACGAATCCCAGAACACTTGAGTTATTCACACGAATGTCTAAATTTGAAGTTTTAATTTAAAATATCTATTTTTTCTTTTATTTACAAGAATGTTTAACGCATGAATGAGAATTATAGTGACTCTGATTTTGAATCTTAGAGCACTTGAGTTATTTACAAGAATGCCTAAATTGGAGGTTTTAATTTATAAATATATATATTTTCTTTTGTTTACATGAATGTCTAAATTGATACATTTAAATACTATATTACCCTTTCATAAATAATTAAAATTAAAAAAAATAAAGAACTGAAAAAAAAAGAAATAAAATCTCCAAAAAAAAAAAAAAAAAGAGGAAGTCAAACTAAATAAATATTTAATAAAAGGAATAAAAATACCATTTTACTTTATTTATTATAAAGAAAAAAGATCATGACATATTCAAGTTGTTTGGTATGTGAAAAGCATTCATTCAAGTAAATAATTGGTCATTAATATAAAAATCACAATGAATATTAAACAAAATTGAATGATTATTGTAAAAAAATAGAAAACACTTGAAAATTTAAAAACAACAACATATTGATATAGTAATTATCATAAAGAAAAAAAATTTAAAATATAGTAATATTATAAAGAAAAAAAGCATACCACATTTTGGGAAAAAAATCATAATGAGATTGTAATTATCATAAAGAAGTAATCAATTTCAAACCACATTAAATTTTAAGAACTAACTACTAAAACAAGACCAATAAGAATACAAAAAGAAATTACCATACTAATGTTACAATTATCATGAAGAACCTAAATCGAACAAAAAAAAAAAAAAAGTTTCTAAGAAACCTAAATCACACTTAAGAAATATGTTTATAAAAATATAAATGGTACAAACAAACAATCATTGTAATAAAGAATTAGTCATTAAGATAAAGATATAATAATAATAATAATAAAAAGAATCATTATGAGAGAAAATGATATTAATAAAAATAATAATAAAGCAAAATAAGTATTACAAGGGACTATTTCTTAATAAATAGACATTTAATGAACATATTATATTTTAAAATGAGATCATATTTTATGACTTTTTGTGGAATTATTTTAAGATACTTTCAAAACCATGGTCTATTTATATCTTATGGACTTGTTTTGAGTTTTTTATGGCACATATCATTTACATAATGGACTCAGACCTTATTATAGTTTCTTAAAGTTTCAAACTTGTCATGGGTTCGTTTCATCTTTCGGATTATGGAATTTCTAGATAATTTTCTTATTGAGTCCAAATCAGCTATTCTAAAATGGTTGTCCCTTTTGCTATCTCCCCTACTAAATTTTGACACATCATGTGAGAAATTTTTGGGAACATAATCATATTCCTCTTTCTCAAAATCACTTTGTTAATTGTCACTGGTTACAACACTAACTGATGTGTGAAAATTTCGATGGCGTGTCAAAACTTAATAGGAGAGACAGCAAATCCAGACTCTTTCCTGAACTCCACTCAATGCTTATAAACAGTTTTTTAAACTGTTCAGATACAGTTTCAGAGTTTAGTGACTACTCCTTGATTTTATAGGTTTAGTTTTTTCCTACGTATTTTTCTCTTTTATGCTTTCTTAGTGATTCAAACCTAATTATACACTTACAAAAATTTATGAACTTAATTACAATGAGTATACAGCTCCAAATCAGACTCAGAGTGAAACTCCCTATTTTCCCTAACTTTGGAAAATTACCCTTTTGCCCCTAGTTAGATTCTATATTGTCCTAAATTCATTGTTTGATCTTGACTGCGTACAACTATACACTGTTTATTGTGGTTTAGTTGCAGTTTTTATTTATTTATATATTTATTTGAAAAGCAGTTTGGAAAAATTGTTCACAGTGTATAATTTTTAAATTTTTATCACCCCCCTCCCCCCCCCACATCATTTATTTTTTTTTTGTGTGTGGCAATTTTTACGCTTTAACCCCTACCGGATTTCTCTTTGTTTCTACTACTATCCCTATTGGTCTAACACTTATTTGGGCCTAATGAAACAATTTGTCACTGCCCGAAATGTCCATTTACTGAAACGTTTCAAAATTTACAGTTTTTCCTCAAAAAGTCAAACTTTTGACACTTAGATCCCTCTAATGTTTCTAGTCCATTTTTAATCCGATTATTACCAAAATTTTACGTAAGCCAGATTTTATTGTGCTAATATTGACTGGAAAACCATGTCCTTAATCTCAGCTTATAATTCCCTTGTTTTTGTATTTTTATCCCGTAAGTATAAATTTTTACACTTTTGTGCCATGTCCTTAATTTCATTTTGGAGTTTGGTTTGGGAAAATAGAGACAGTTTGTCGTCTTTCAACTGCCATCTGAAACTCAATTTATGTATGTCTCTAAAGTTTAAAAATCATATTTATTTATTTTTTTCTATCAAACTTCTTCAAAATATGTACAAATTGAACAAATTGCATTTATAATTTGTACTAATTATTCTCATTGCATAATAATCATTTTAAATGAATTTTCAAAGTTTAAAATAAACTAGACTTTTCATACTTTCCCATCGTGCATACACTTTACATGACACAACTTAAATCACATACCACAATACATCAACGTTCACTGCTTTCATCTTGTTAAAAATCCAAACTTTATCTATAATGGCTAGCCTTTGCTCATTAACCAATTTAATCAACATGATAATCATGGAACCCATAATCATCCACAAACAAAAAGCTCTCTTCACCTCTTTTTGGAAATGTGAATAGTGAGGAGTAATTTTCAACTCATGAAAAGGACAAAAGAAGCATTTGGAGATCCTTTTGGAGATGTGCCCCTAAACAAACCATTACAGTGTTATTCACAAATCAACACTATAAAAAATAATAAATTGCTCATTTAGTTTATAAACTTTTAACCTCGTGTAACTTTGATCCCTGAACTTTTTTTTCATTGCTAGAAAGTTCCTAAAATTTCAAAATGTTCTATGATAGTCATTTTCATTAATTTTTAGACGGAATTTATTAGTAATTTGGTCAAAAATTGATACTAATTTCAGATTCCATACAAAAATTAATGGAAATAACTATTGTAGTAACGTTTTTAATAGTTTATAGTCATTTCAGTTACGATAAAAAAGAACATGAAATGCTCATAAATTATTAAAATGTCGCAACCATAGTCTTTTCTGTTAATTTTTAAATGAGATTTGTGAATAATTTGGTCACAAAGTGATGCTAACTAACATATTCTGTCAAAAAATTAATATAAATGACTATTGTAGTAATATTTTGAAAGTTTAAGGACATTCTAGCTAAGCAAAAAAGTTCAATGACCAAAGTTGTATAAAGTTAAAAGTTTAGTAACCAACCTAGAAATTTACCCTAAAAAAGTATGCCAAGACTAAAGAATAATTATACATATCAATGATTTCAAGATCTACATAATAATAATATATATATATATATATATATATATATTCATCTTGCGTAACATCATCTGTATTCACCTGGATCCAATCTTGATGAGGAGGCAACCATCTCACCAAGTCACTTGGGGTTTATTTTCACTGCCATCCAAATCACGTCCTTTGCCAAATTGATATTTTTTTTTGGACTGGGGGTGAGGGACTCAAACTCTGTACTTTTAGATAGAATTAAATGTGATATTACTGTTAGATTATGTCTATAATTTTCAAATTGGTGTTTTTTCTTATAGCTGAATAGGTATCAAATCACCTATATGTTTGTTAATATGCTCATATCCTCAAGAAATGGAACATTTAAGGCCCTTAAGTGCACAAGCATTAGAGAACCCAAGAAAAGCCGACCCAATGGCCATTATCAAAAGCCCAAGTCTATAAATTTCATTTTGTGTTTTATTTTATTTTTTATTTTTATTATAATATTTTGGGATTAAGGGGAATAAAGGGAAAGAAAACCCTAGGGGTAGGGGGGGTCACAAAAACTCACGAAAACCTGGCGGCAACTTTGTTATAAAAAGCCCCTTCAAACCCCTTCTCCCTTTCTGCCTCTCTCTCTCTCATTCTCTCTCTCTCTAAACCCCTTCCAAAACCCTAGCGCCTCCTCTTCTCTCTCGCTCAATCGCCTTCAATGGAGTTCTGGGGTAAGCCTCTCCTTCTGGCCCTTCTTCGATATCGTCCATGGATTTTGTCCCTTTTCATTTTCTCTTTAGTTTGTTTTTCTCTTTTCTTCTCTCTCTCTCTCTTTTTTTATTTTTTATTTTTATTTTTATTTTTATTTTTTATAAATAATATTGTTGTTTGGTTCTGCTCTTATTTATGAATCCGTATTTTCTCTGTTGCTCATGAAATGAAAACAGAAAAATATATTTATGATATTGAAATGATTTAGGAATACACCAAATGGCCGAGCCGGAAAACCTTTTCTTGTGCCTCTGTTGAGATAAAATTTTAAATATATTTTTAGTTGTTAAATAGTGTCACAATTATGATTTTTCTGGGCACGAAATTTCACAAAGTCTGGAGGGTAAAATCTAAAACCTTCAAACATGACCAGTATTTAGGGTGTCTTTTCAGTCTTGTCTGAATTTGTATAGAAATTGTTCGTTTTTCTGCTGTTTGTCAAGTTTAAATATGTTTTTCATTTCTCTTTATCCTTTTGTTTCTAGGTGTTGAAGTCAAGGCTGGAGAGCCTTTTAAAGTCGAACCCGAAGCCGGTATGGTTATTCACGTTTCCCAGGTAATTTTATTTTATTTTTAATTTTTTTGGATATTGGTCATTTTGGTCGTCTTTATGTTTTCATTTTCGGGTTTGTTATAAAAATCTATGGACTGGTTTGAAATGTGGCTTGTTGTTTTGTTTTTCTAGGCTTGCTTGGGTGAGACCAAGAACAAGGGGACTGAATCCATTATTCTCTCTGTGAAAATCGATGACAAGAAGTTTGTTTTGGGAAACCTTTCCTTGGATAAGATCCCGCAATTGACATGCGATTTGGTTTTCGAGAAGGATTTTGTGCTTTCACACACATGGAAACATGGAAGTATTTACTTGTGTGGATACCAAACCTATGCTGGAGATAAATATCCTTTTAATCAATTACTTTATATTCAGCCTATATCTTTTAACTGTATAGGTTTGTTTGCTGTTTGTGTGTATTTATTTTTTTGCAATTCTTGTGAGCTTTTTTTTAGTTGTTTCCTTGACTATAATGCCGCTGCTTTGCACTGAGGGAGATGATTTTGATGGTAAGTGTTAATTTCTTAATGCCTCTTTTTCAATGCATTTCATGATCATCGTGTTGAGACACTTTTTAATTTGATTTTCTTGCTATAGACTTTGATGATGATTCGGAAGAGGAAGCGGATGTCCCACAGATTGCCCTTCAAAATGGTTAGTGTTGATTTGGCTGCCTTTTTTTTATTGGTTTGTGATGTGAATTATTTACATGTTTGCTTATAAAATGGGTTGGTTTATTATTTTCAGGAAAAGGTGGTCCAAAGCTTGAGCTTGTTAAGCCAGCTGCTGCTAAAACTAATGCTGCCAAACCTGAATCTTCTGAGAAGCCAAAAGTTAAAGTTGTAGAGCCAAGCAAAGAGGAGGATGGCGACGATGATGATGAAGACGATAGTGACGAGGATGATGAGTCTGATGATGAAATGGTTAGTTCAGGAGATGATTCTGATGAGGTATCGTCGGAGGTTTTAGCTTTTATTTGATTAAATAAATACATTTAGGCATAGAAAAGTATTCTAGGGGTGTAAAACCTTATTTCTATACGGTTGAATTGGAACCAAAAAATATATTATGTTTGGAGGAAATTTTGTGGATGAGATTATATAAGAATTTTGGAATTTTGGTTATTTATGTGTCTTGTACGTCTTTTGTAGGACATGGCTGATGGTGATGGTGATGAAGATAGTGATGAGGAAGATGATGAAGAAACCCCTAAGAAGGTAGCGGTCCTGCTACAGCTTATTCATGTTGCTGGCAAAATTTAAACTGGTTTTTGAACTTTTAGAGTTCTGTTTGTTTGTGGAGCTGTGTTTTAATTGTGATACTTTTATTTTGAAGGCTGAATTGGGTAAGAAAAGAACTAATGAATCAGCAGTCAAAACTCCTGTTCCCGCTAAAAAGGCTAAAGGAGCAGCTTCTCCTAAGAGTGGTAATCTCTCCGTTCCATTTTTTATTTTTCTTTCTACTCTGAATGTGGCTTTCAGCTTCGGTAATCATTTTGCAAAATTCAAGTGACGTCATGTTTTTTCTTTGTTTTTAAGTACTGTTAAGTTATATATTTAATAGTATTTCTTGAACCATAGTGATCTCGGTAAATTGTTGCTCTGATTGAAAGAGGTTTATGCTAATATGTTAATAGCGTGGTTTGTCACAGAAGGTAAGAAGGGTGGCCATACTGCAACACCACACCCTGCAAAGAATGCTGGAAAGACTCCTGCCACTGGAGATAAATCGAAAGGTCAACAGACTCCGAAATCCGGTGGCAAATCTGGCGGCATCTCTTGCAAGTCTTGCAGCAAGTATGATATTCAATGATAATATTGTGACTTTTACCTTTTCCACTTGTTGAGGTAATGCGCTTACTAGAGAAATGTTTGTATGCAGGACCTTCGCCTCTGATAAGGCACTCGAGTCTCACTCGAAGGCGAAACATGGATGAATTAGGCCGGGAGCAAATGGGAACATGCAGTAAAAAGCTTGTTTTGGAGCTATTTTTTTGACATGAATTCTATAGAAAAATGATGTGAAGTTTTGGCATAGTATGGGGAGGCTTTCTGTTGGTAGTAAGGACGGTTATTTTTGGTTACCGGATTCGATTTTGTTTGGACCGATCTTTTATGTAGTTGCCTGTATTTTCTTGTTTCAGTAATTAAATTTCCATTCGCTCATGTTTTACTTGGTGCAAAATATCTCCCTCAATGTGCATCTTGGTTTATTATTTCACTGTATTTTTTTTCCCAGAATTTTGTTATCGTCTTCTGGTTAACAAGGTCTTCAATGCACATTTGGTGCAATTTCTGTCAGTAGATTAATCATTATCCAATTGTGTAGCCAATGGAGTTTGGTCTTTGATTTATTTATTATTTTGAAATGTTGAATTGAACGATAAGCTAATAGCTTAAATTCTATTTCTGGTATGAGAACTACATTTTTCATTCAATTCTTCTCTGTTGGCCAAGTCTTGCTAGAATTAGGTCTTGTGCTAACAAAACAATCTCAAATAGAGTCGCATCTAATTAAGCTGAAAATTAATTTTACTTTCAAGTTTGTCGGTTGTCAAGATTTTAATATTACAGACAAATTTGCCATATTCTATAAGTTTAGGGGTGTACATGCAAATAGTCCTTTAAGGAATTGGAATAAGTTGAACAAATTTCATTTTTGCTCCTTGAATCTTAGTACTTTTTAAATTTTGTATTGTTCGTTTGGTTTTTAATCTTTTTATGAAGTTGTGATTTGTTTTGTTTTTTTTTTTTTTCCTTGGTTATTAAAAGATAACCAAACTTTTTAAAAAGGGTGCAATTGTTCATTTTTACTAAAAAAAAAAAAAAGAGTTCAAATTTTAACAAAGGTGTCACGTTAATTACATAATTTACTATTAAAGTATAATTAAGTAGAAATTTTACATGATCAATTTATGTGTTATCATATGGGATCATCCAGTTTTTGACCCTTTTTATTTTATTTTTTATTTTATTGTAGTAAAAAGGATTAAATTGCATATATTCAAAGAGTTTAGGGACATTTTAGTCACCAAAAAAGATTGGGGACTAAATCGTAATTTTATAAAAGAATATTAAAGACTAAACGAGTAATTTATCATAATTTTGTCTTGAATATTACAAATTAATACTAACTTGCTTCGAACCTGAAATTGTTAGAAAAAATTTCAATCGAATTTCAAACCGTTGACAAAAACACTCCTTGTCATATTTTTGCACTTAAAACTAGGATAAATTTTATTTTCCCCTCTAACTTTAGTATCTTTGTAACTTCACTCCCACCCCTTGAACTTTGAAAATAGTACTTACACCCCTGAAACTTTAAACTGTTAGCAACAGCACTCATTCAATCACATTTTGTCCACTTAAGGTTGCTTTGACATTAGTTTAAATAATAAATAATTAATTTGAACTGCTGAACAAAGCAATAACCTTAAAAATTCAGAAAAATAACCTTTATTATTACAAAGCATTTGTACAATATAAAGCATTTGTATAATTATTAATAATCATCATAATTTTTACTAATAGTTTAAAGTTCCAGATGTTTATGCAACTTTTTCAAAACTCAAGGTTAAAGTTACAAATTTATTAAGGGTTATTTATATAAATGTCTAAATTGAAAATTAAACTGTCGGCGAGGGCGAAGAAAGTGGATTAGGGGGGGGGGGGGGGGGGGGGGGTTCGACGGCGGTGAAGACGAGGGGAAACTGTAGATGCTAGTTTTTCTACAGTCAAAATTTAACAGAAAGTTAATAATAACGAATAAACAAACCGTTGAATGGGCCCTTGGCAATCGTTGGTGAACTCATAAAGCAAATTAGTATGAAATAACCGGAAATAAAAGTAAAAGACAGAGATAGAGAATTATCAACACCAAGATGTAGAGAGGTTCGCCAAACCGGGCTACGTCCTCTGTCAGTATTGTATATTCACTCTGTGGGTATTCTCAAATACAAGAATAATCTCTGGGAATGTTTTCGGCAGAATAATAGTATGAGTTTTTAGAGTTTCGGATCCTTCTCTGAAGGGGGGTCCCCCTCTTTTTATAGAGGAAGGACCAATAACTGATGTTGAGCGGTTTTCCATCGTTGTCCACAGGGGACACGTGTCATGATATGAACTCAGCAGTTATTGTAATGTTCCGCAGATGGAGGCTTAGCGGTTATTGCCAGTTATGAACTGATCGGATATCATGATGGCATGACACATCATCGTCGACGCTGGGTTCGACTGTTATAGAGAGTATAACCATATAAGCCTTGTCGAATACGAACGACGAACGATGAATAGAAAATAAGACTTTGTCTTTATGATCTATCGTTCGCAGTTAATAAAGTCAATAGTGAAGGATCAGTGTTGATCGTTAGCTCGATGTTCGATGCTTAATTTGGAACGACTCGTGTTGATGGGTCCGGCCCAATCGTACGATCGATGGTCGTTCGTTATTGACTTTACAGTGAGTTGGGTCCGGCCCAAATGTGGAGGCGTTAGAATAAGGAGTTCATCGTTCGTTAGATAAACTGTTAAAGCTAACGTCATTATTGGGAAGACGAAGTCTAACCCCAACAGAAACAAATCGGTGATTCTTGGGGAGGGGGGTTCGACGATGGCGAAGACAGAGGGGGGCAACTCCGATCTGGGTTTCGATTGGGGGGGGGGGGGGTGGGTGGGGGCTCGCGGCGAACGGTGGTAGAAGGGGGGGCTAGACCGAGAGAGAGAGAGAGAGAGAGAGAGGAGGGGGAGTGGGGGGTGAACGACAGCGGGGTTGGGGGGGCCAGACCGAGAGATAGATAGGGGGCGCAAAACAGAGAGAGGGGATGGGGGAAGGGTAAGAGAGGGGAGGGTATTTTAATAATTTTATTATAAAAATAATCATTTGAATAAGATTCCATTAAAAAAATTTAACAGATTTTGACAAAAGGAACATAACGGCAAAAAAAATAAGAGTTTAGAGTCATCTCGACAAAAAAAAAAAAAAAAAAAGGAACATGAATCAAACCGTCACTTTTACAAGAGTTCAGGGACTATTTAGATCAATTACTCTAAAATAAATTATCATATTAACGTTACAATTATCATAAAAGAACCTAAATCATACTAAAAAAAAAAAAAGGTTTTCAAGAAACCTAAATCATACTTAAGAAGTAGGTTTATTAAAAACTTAAATCTTACTAACAAATAATCATTATAATAAAAAACTACTCATTAAGATAAATATATAAAATAATGGATAAATAATGAAAAAAAATATGAACCATGATGAGGGGGAATGATGTTAAATATAGTAAAATGGCAAAATGGGTACTTTAAATGGTTGGTTTTATAATTGTGTAATTATTTCATTCATTAAAGTTCGGGAGTTTGAGATTTTCATGAATATTTTTTAAGCATTCCAATGAAAAATCTTCTGTATAACAATAGTTACTGATATGTATCACCGCTAGTTACTGGTCAGTATCACGGTGGTTATGGATTGATTATCAATTGGTGGCTAATGGGTATTTAGCACCGCTACCTTCAAATTTGTCACCATTTGTCAATTTACCCGTCAAACTTTTGATTTTGACAATTTACATCTTGAACTTTCTAATTTGTTACAATGTACTTAATTTTTACATTTAATTGAACATGTAAATTTTCAAGATTTGCATTAGGGTTGGTAATAGATTTGGAAATTTTTGATTGCAAAAACGGTTCAACGTTTTCATGCGAGGTGTATGTGGGCTTTTAGTAACTAATTTGACGGAAAATAAACCCAAATGTGGTATGTCACGGTAAATTAGCAAATTCAAGGTAAAAATTGTAAAAATAAAAATTTTATGGATAAGTTGCCAAAAACTTACAAGTTTAGAGTACATCAATAGTCAATACTATCCGGTGGCTAATTGCTGCCAGTATCATGGTGGTTACTAATTCGGTAACCGACCGTTGGTTGCCATGGTAACCTCCTATGGACGGTTACCAGATTGTATTGCGCGTCGTTACCAACGGTAACTTGAGTGTACATCTTTTTTGTTGAGAAACTTAAGTGTACGAATTTTTTTTTTGAATAAACTTAAGTGTACATTCGGTATTATAAATAAATTAATACTAATAATAATAATAATAATGTGACATGCGACATGACATTTTTTTTGGAATATTTTTTCGTTGTATTACATAACTCAATCCAAAGTACGAATATATGACTTGGATAATAGTCCGGATGTTTTTAGTGTAATCTATTAATTTATCATCATCATTTATTCAGGAAAAAAAAAGACATTCCCATTAAAAAATATGCATTTCATTTTTGCATTACTTTTGTTTAGAGCCCATTTGAGCCCCACGTAAAGCCCAACAAGAGAAATTACAGTAAATAAGTCAATTTTTGAAAAAATGTTTAAAGTAAATAGTATATTTTAAAAATATTTGAGATAAACAAACATATCTATAATAAATTGTTTATTTACTAAATTTTTTAAAGTAATTTAGATATGTTTCATAAATAAATTTTAATCATCAACATGATATTTGGAGTATATATATTATTTAGAATAATCCTTTTTATAGGTCATTTTATTTAAAAAATAGGTAATTTTATTTAATCTCCATTTTAAAAAAATAGTTAAAGTAAATAACATATTTTAAAAAAATTTGAGGTAAATAATATATCTATAATAAATTGTTTATTTATGAAAAATTTTTATGTAATTTTATCGTTAATATGCTTCATAAATAAATTATTAATCACAAAAACGATTTTTACCGTAAATATTTTATGCAAAAAATATTTTAAGATACTTTTTTTTTATTATACTTCGTAAATACACTATTTATTATACATGTGTTATTTACCATCATCGAAAATGTTTTCTACAATTTATTTTTAGAGAATTCATACACTATAGCATATCTTTAAAACCTATTGTAAAAAAATAGTAGATTTGACAATTATGGAAAATTATAGCAATTTTTATATTTATTGGAAGTAGATTTCCTTTTTTGTCCCTAAGAATGTTTGTCTTCTTCACAGTTGGTGACTGCAGAAGTTCCGACGACCTTGCGACGTGCCAACAGTGACTGTAGAAGTTCTGGCGACAATGCGATGTGGTGATGGTGACTGTAGATCGTCGGAGTCCTTAAGCAGGCTAGATCGATGGCATCTTGGTCAGATCGCGATGTCCAACAACGAGATGAGATTGCGAATGATTTCTAATCGCGATGAAGAAACAAAGGTCGTGAGCTCCGTCACTGGCGACTCAAGGTTCGTGAGCTCGATCTCGGTCTCCAAACAACGCGCGCTTCTCTGATCTTCAACGATGTGGTGGTGGCGGTGGCTTTGAAAGCTTCACAAACGATCTCCGTCGTCGGTGACTCGACTTTCCCAAGCTCGATCGTGAACTCCAAAGCATGCACGTTTCTCGGATTTCTGGCGATATAGGGACGGTGGTGGCTCGCCGAAGCTTTGTGACTCATTCTCTGGCAATATGGCTATGGTGGCAGCATCGGCAGTAATTGGAGATTTAGGGTTAGGGTTTGATTGAATTGGGGCTTAATTTGGGATACTTCTGAGGTAATATTTGTAATTTAATAAAATTTTGTAAATAAGTAAAAGTTAGATTTTTTTAAAAATTAATTATTTAATGGAAATTTTCATATTTAGATAAAATTATTTATACTTATTTGGTAAATATTTAGATTTGCTATTTATACAAAAAGTATAAAATGCAAGATAATTAAAGGATTTATGTACAAATACCATTATTCATTAGTAAATATGTGTATTTACCGAACAAATTAAGATTCAAAATATTACATATTGCACTAAAAATAACGTAGATATTTTATAATTTAAGAAATAATGTAAATAAGTAAAGATTATTTTAATTAAATATTATTTGAATAATATTTTACTTATTTAATTGAATTTGATATATTTACATGTAATTACTGATATTTACGTAAATATTTAGGTTTAATTTTTATACGAAAAGTGTAACATACAAGACAAAAAAGGATTTACGTGTAAATATCATTAATTCTTAGTAAATATTTGGATTTACTGGTAATTATGTTAAATTAAAAAATATTTTGTTTAATGTTATAAAAATATTTACTTGTAAATAAATGTATTTACCAAGAAAATAAACAATAAAATACAAATATTTACAAGTAAATCTTGTATTTACTGAATTAAAATGTCAAAAAAATCTAGAAAATGGAATAAACTTATTTTCTTGATAAATACAATTACTTATTAGTACATATAAAACCATGTAAATATTAATATCTATCATTAAATAAATTTATTTTCTTAGTAAAAAAGTCTTTGTTAAAGAAGGTATTTATGAACCAGGTCAAGTAAATATTAAACATTATTATTTACTAGTAAATATGATTTTTTTGTTACAACAGTTTTTTTTTTACTTGTAAAAAAACTATTTAATGAAGTAAAAATAATTATTTTTTATTTTTATTTCATAAATTACAATTTTTAACCTTAATTTATAAAAAAACCAAAAAAAAAAAAAAAAAAAAAAAAAAAAAACCCTAGATCTAACCTAGACTTAATCCCATGTCGCTGCTGGAGAAGGCTTGACAAATTTGACGATAGAGATAGTCGACGATCTCGTGGCGGGTGATCGTTGTTTGTCGGGAGATCGGAGCTTTGACGAAAGAAATTACGATCGCAAGGCCCTAACCAAAAAACTAATGGAGAAGAATTCGTCGCTGGAGAAGACGATGACCTCAGCGAGTTGGAGGAAGCAGGCGTGCACGGGATGGCCGGTGACGCTGAGCAAATGCCAACGAGGAAGATCGCGATTCCCATGATTTGGGTTCGCTTGGGATGGCTGCAAGGACGGCGGCGATTGTGAATTTTATCGGTGTGGGGAGATAATGGTCGACGACACAATTTTCCTGCGAGGGGTGGTAGAGAAAGAGTCAGAGAAGAGAGATTAGTGGGGAGAGAAATTTAGAGGTATTTTTGATTTTTTACCGTGCTATTTATCCTAATTATACTATTAGGTAGCAATAGTTTAGTTTATGCTATTATTTTGAAAGCTTATATTGTATTATGCTATTTTTACTAATTTCTCTTATTTTTATTACTAGGAGTTTTTGGCATATTTCCCATCTCCTTCCCAAAATCATTACCCAAATGCAAAAAGCATACAAACGTATGAACCGGTTGTACTCTAATACAAATACACAAAATGTCCAACAAATGCCTCAAAATTTCACCATATTTCTCTCCTTTGGTCCTTGCTTATAAGTTATTTCTCTCCTTTGGTGAATCTAGCTCGTATCGTCGTATGTTTGCAGTAATTAAGGGCTATTCTAAGACGCAAGATGTGTATTTTTAGTTTTTTTTATTCATTTATTATTACTGTTTTTTTGGTATCGAGAGATAAGATCTGTCGTTTTATCATGTATAGCTCATAAATCTTCTTCACTTTTCATAAGATTTTTACAGTTCTCTCTCTCTCTCTCTTTTATTTTATTTTATTTTTTTTATTTTTATTTTTTGATAAATAAAATCCTACAGCTTTGTATACTAGAAGACTGTGCCACATTACGATCTCCCATTTTGTCGCAAGCTTCCCACAATTTGGAGCTGTTATAGTCTTGTGAGATTGTGACACTAAATGAGGGAGTCAGACATAATTTTCAGTGAGAGCCGAGATCAAAAAAAAATTCAAAAAAAAATTCAAAAAAAAAAAAAAATTCAAAAAAAAAAAAAAAATCAAAATATAAGAATCAAAGGGTAAAGTTTTAATAAGGAGTATATAAGAATTTTTAATTTTTGAAAGGGTTTAAAGGAGGTAACTGTTAATATTTATGCGGATAAAATTATAAGGAAAAAAATTTTAACGGGGGCGTTGTTGAATAAATCCGTCACTGCGTGCCACCCTCCGGTTGCCCATGTTTATCTATTGAATTTTCTTTCTTTAGAAGAAGAAAAATACAAGAAAATAAAAAGAAGAAAATTTATGGACAGTGCACACGATACAAAATGGTAAATTTATGGATCACCAACGCTGCATGTGCTTCTTCAATCACAAATGAGAATCACCATAATCTTTTGTCATAGTGTTTATTTGGTTGACAGTTCTCTATTTCTCTTATAATTATTTCCCACAATGCTCAAATCTTTTCATGTGAATATATAGTTTTTAGTCCCTCAAAAAAAAAAAAAAAAAAAAAATGTGTATCGTTTTTAGTTACATGTCGTATATTTTAACTTATATGTATCATTTTTTTCATTGAACTTTGAGTCTATGGATAAACTAAATGGGTGCCTATAGTGAACTTCGCAAAATCATTTATTTAATTTAAATTAAATAATAATTTAAATCCTACATATTAATATCATATATTACTCAGTGGGAGTCGTCAGTTAGTGAGTTACTTGGATATCCATAAATGATATGGATCTTTTAAATAAATACCACATCTCTACATACTGAGTGATGAGGATTAAGTCACTTTTCTTGTACGTATTATTTTTTGCTCTCTCCTATCTCTCTCACATTTTCTAAAAAGTTCTTGGGCTATGTAATTTTTGGGTATTGGTTCGAATCGTTAGTTTTTGTAATAATCACACACCGATCAATCAAGGATATTGTTGACAATCAAAATTTGTCAACTCGATTTCTCTTCATCACGTAGCACTCAGTATTTTCTCTCACGTAATCCAAAAACATTTAAAATAAAAAATGAACACATAGATTTATAAAGGTTCATCTCAATAAAGGCTACGTTTTCTTTGTGTACATGAGGTGTTTTTCACTATTTTTCAGAAAAAAAAAAAAAAATACCAGTGTTTTCTCCAGAGAATAGAGATATGTTTTTTTCTAGGATCATTTTACATTTTATGTTCTATCTCCAAGAGACAAGACGGTTATTGTTTCTGACACCTAGGCTTATCCATGCTTGATTGTGACACGTGTCTTTAGACTTCAATACATCTTCAGTCCTCAACTGCTACTTGGAGGTTATTCTCCCACGTTTCCCAGGGTAGTGGAGTAACTGGCTGTTCTTTGAGATTTTATGTTGACTTGACGTCGGTCAATGTAGCTTATGGAAAATAGCCTCTCCTTCTTCTATATTTCACAAATTTAGAGTTAGCCTTGAGGTCTAGAGCACATCTGAACACCCCTCACAGTTGAGGACATTTTAGCCTAGCCTCAAATGAGGTGTAAGTGTAACATATATGATAATTGTGTTCATAAATGATGGTGGCTTGGATCGTGAAAATCATGCTCATAGAAATATAGTATTATAAATCTATGCTTAATAAATTCTAAAATAGTGTATATCGTATATCGAATTTAGAATCTAGAATCTAGAATCGACAAAAGATATTTTCGTATATATATTAGATATTTTTTCCTTCAATTTTGTTTCCCTTTCTTTAGTGTATCAGTATAAATAAGTGGACAAGTTTATACTGAAACTGAAAATAAATCTCTATAGATTGGTCAATTTTCGGCGGCCTTGTTCTGAAACATTCCCGTTCACCCACATTGTCACGTTCGTTGAGTACCCTTTTGCAGCTTTGGACCTTGGTAGTAACTTATTCGATACATTATGCAAGCTAATGATGAGAATTCAACCAGCAGAAAAACAAAGATAAAGTCAAAAGGAAAAAAAAAAAAAAAAAAAAAAAAAAAAGAATAGTTGGAAAATTTTTACTGTACGCTCACTATATGTACATAGACTGTATTATATCCGATCTTTTCATAAAACGATATTTGTATTTGTATTTTTTTTGTTAGTGTAATATAAATTGATTCAAGTATAATATTTTAAGTGATAATTATTATTTATACTGATAGTTTTAATTAATACTATTATAATATTCTAAATAAAAAGTAATATATAAGTTTATCAATAATTATAAGATTTTAAACAAAATATTATAACTGCTAGATAGATCAATTACTGGACTTAGGATATTTTATATATGTAAAATAACACTTGTAATATTTTTAATGTAACATTTTTTGTGATATTTATTATTTACATTAAATATCTACATAATCTCATGTAACAAGATTTTTTTGTTATCTATAAATCAACTAGTTATAAGTTTTTAAATAGAAAATTATAACTGCAATTTAAAAAAAAAAAAAAAAAAAAACTGTAGTATTTAACGTTCACCGAATGCCGGATCTTCCCTTTAGTCGGACAGTTGCACCAGCAGTCGGCCCAGGTGTCAGCTTGTAGATTCAAGTTGTAAAGTGGCCATGAGGGATGTATGAATTGTTAAGCATTATTGGAGAAAGGCAACCAATCAAGGAGGAAGGTACTTTATATGGGGGGGGGCTAGCTTTTTTCTTTTTAATTTTAATATAATATATATATATATATGTATAAATTAGTCTTGACCGTTTAAATTAATAACTCTCTATATTTTAGAGAGATTTTCTTATTTACTATTTTCTTTCTTTTTTTTAGAGATATTTTTTCTTTTTAAGAATGAAAATAAATCTTCTTTCCTTATTTAGATTGTTAATTTATTTTTAACAAAATAAATTAAAACTAAAATAAAAATGGATGGAGGAAAAGATTAATTATGGTATTATGTAAAAAATATTTATAAAAGGATATATTTATTATATTTATATTAGAAAATATTTATTAATTGTGGATATTTATCAATATTGTGAGTACAGATATAACCACGTATATTTTATTAGACAAATAATTTAGATTTTAAAGAAATAAACAGTTTTGCTAAATCTATAAACATTAGTGGACCTAATGGCTTTATTGGAAAAATTTTTTTTGTCCCCCCTACCCTTAAATCCTGGCTCCGTCACTGAATTGAAACAAACATCTACTATTACAACTTGAGGTGATAAACTTTTCTGTCACATGACATGATAGTGCATGAAAAAAAAAAAAAAAAAAAGTAGGTAAGTGCATGATTAAGAAGTAGATCCTAATAATATGGAAGATCTCCTAGGTCGGCATGGCTTAATGTCTTGCAAAGCCAACAATGAGATCGAGGTCAAGAGTGGACATGTTTGCCTTACTGCAAGATTTGGTGTTTCCACACTCTCATTCCTTATTACCCTAAAGCCCTCCAAGATGCCCTCTTGTCTTTCTCCCTCCACGAATGCACCGCATGGGATAAACACAATTCCCTCCGACAAGCACTGATACCCAGCCAGTCCAATTTCGATCCACCCCCATTGCCCTACCTCGCATTGGTGCTGTAGAGCTCTCTCTCACTCCTCCTCGAATTTTTGCCCTCCGCCCCACTCACTTTTCTCTGCCCAGATACATAATGCCATGCAACCTGTGTTCTCTTTCTTTTATGACCATAGAAATGACGTCTGGTTTTTGCTGTTGCTTGTTGAGACCTAATTTTGTATAAAGCCTTCTCTTAAGGTCCAACTCCAATACTCGTATCTTGATATGCGAATGTGCTCGTTTAATTAGTGGATCCAAGCCACGATCAGGGAGCTTGGGTGAGCCATGATTTAGTGGGCCATGAGTAACCTAAATAGACCTATTTATTCTTGGTCAAAATTGGTTTTTGATCTCACTTGAGGTTGACTTACCAAGATAAATGAGTGGTGGAGAAATAGCTAAACAAACCCAATATCTTATCTTAGGTAGACCAAAGTGTATCCACCATGAGTGATCATCCAAAAGCCCATTTTTTCTCCATAGTGACCCAAAAGTGTTGGTTATAAAAGCTTCCTATTACTGTATCAGCCTTTCCAGAGACCAATACAATGTTTTTACGTTAATTTGACCAGTCTCTAGCGGGCTCCTTGACTTGACTCCAGAGACAAGATGGTTTTCCAAATTTACTCTGGCTGCTTATTTTGGACCAGTCCATAGCAAGTCACCTATTCTACATATGGAAGGACACGTACGATGCATGTGAAAAGCAACCTCTACAAGCTTCTAAGCTTCTAAAAACACTCCAAGTCAGATCACTTAGTCCACATCACTTCCCATTTTTAGTGTTCCTTAAAATCCAAAAACACAACCGTTCTTGTCTTGGATACTATAAATAGGATGGAGTACATTGGCTTGTTTCGTTTAAAGTTTGGTTTAAATTAAATTGTACTTTTTTCATCATGATTTTTGTCTTTTTCTGCAAAAGTTTTTTGTCTTTTCTAAAAAAGTTATTTATCTTTTCTGAAAAATTACTATTGAAACTTAAAAATCTTAAACTGAACTCATTCACCAAACACCCCCTAAGAATCCCCTAGAGCCCAAGAGGTATGCCACAAGCTACTTCCAAACTGGCTGAAGACTCCCTTTATGAGTAGCCTCACTTATCCAAGACAAACATGAAGACACAATACAATAAGATAAAGCAACACAACACAACTCAGCCCATCATACCAGCTCTATCTCTCCATTAGAAATTCACCCCAGAAACTCATCTTTTAGTGTTAAAAACCTTGAACCTTCATTATCTTCATCAAGCTCTTCATTTCCGAAAAATTTTGGGAAATTGTAAAAGTTAGTCTTTGAAGACAACTCATGTTCGTCTCTAGAGTGATCTTGAGCTGCTCTCAAAAACACTCCAGAGACATAACTTATCTCCATCTTACCTTACCCGAATCTCTATCAACTATTTGATTACAATTCTCTCACTTTTTTTCGATCCACCAATTTCTTTTGGTCGATTTTCTTGTGTTTTGCAAATTCTTTTGGTGATTTGACAATAAAGGATGTCATGTAACTCATCCTTCTTCGATTTCTTTGAAGCGTAATCAAACCCAAATCATGATGGAGGTCATGCCCTAATTTTTTGCTCCAGCTCTCCAACACCTTTAGCCACGTCAGAACCATCACCAGACAACTAGAGGTTGTCACCTCGACATAACGACATGTCATCTATCGGATCTACGAGGCCCCATCAACAACAGTTCTTTTTTTCCCCAGCTATGTGGCCCCCTATTTC
Source organism: Ficus carica (assembly GCA_009761775.1). Taxonomy (NCBI): domain Eukaryota; kingdom Viridiplantae; phylum Streptophyta; class Magnoliopsida; order Rosales; family Moraceae; genus Ficus; species Ficus carica. The sequence continues at coordinate 1,459,006 of CM019741.1, forward strand.
CAATATTCCAAAACTACCCATAGCATTTCACAAGTTTCTCTTTTCAAGTACCGATTAACACCGACAGCTAATATTTTTAATATCCTTAGTTGAATGTGAACCGTAGATTTAAATTGACGGTCTTGATGTCAGAGGAGTAGCAAAACTTCAAAGTGGTAGTGTCAAACTGCATACACTTCCTATATATAAACACACAGTATTTATATTTTGCGATATAGATAATTCACCGTTAAAAGCTATGTTTGCTCATAAACCATTAACTTTCCAATCTAATACATCACCTCATTACTGCCAACATCCTATCTAATCTAATCTAATCTAATTCAATTATCACTAAATATTTAGATTTGAGTCGTCCCCATCATATTGATTGGGATACAAGCAATCAACTTCGTAAAGAATTCAGATATCATGTGGGTAACCAGGGTATGTAAATCTCTACTCCTATAATCCACTTGTACTTTAAAATAGATCATTTGATAAAATCGTTAAAGATAATTCTAGAGTTTTTTTTTTCTTTTGAAAAAATAGAGAATTAAAAAAAAAAAAAAGATAGATGTATTTATACTATAATTTATGGGTTAAAAATTTTAAATTTTACATCATATAATAAAGTTAGGTGTGAAATTATCGATGAATTATGACTATATTCTTAAAAAAAAAAAAAAAAAATCGTTTTTTAGTTGCTTTTTTTTTTTTTTTTAATTTAAGATTCGTTTGGTATTCGGGTTGAGTTTGAGATTAGATGGAATTTTTTAAGTTGAAATTGATTGATTTTTTAAAAATTAGTTATAATTTTTATTGATTTTTTCAGAAAAAATAAAAAATAACCATAAAGTACAATTAAGTTTAAATTCAATTGTATCAAACGTAGGCTTAATTTTCTTAATAGTTAAAATTTGAAACTTGCGGTGGGATGCCGTACCACGTAAAAGTACACCAAAATTATATTGAAGTTTAAAAAGAATACAATTTTACTGAAATTCGATGGCAACATAATGATTAAATCGTATGAAATCAGTAGAGATTTTTCAGGAGAAAGAAGTAAATGGTTATTTATATAAATAATTAAAGTAAACAACTTATTTTTTTTTAAATATTTAAAATAAATAACAGTAATTAATAAATTTATCATATTTAGAATCTATTTTTTGATAAATGATAAATGATATATTTGTTTCTTGTAAATACTTTATTTACCTGGTAAATTATTTATCCTAACTAGTAATTTTTTTTTATTTATTTAGTAGATTTACAATTTATTGCAATTTTTTTATAAACTTTCTTTTAAATATTTTAAAACCTTACTGTTTTCTTTAGTTATTTATGAAAAAAATTTACTAATTACAGTTTCTTTTTTTTTTTTTTTTGGTAGTCAATTAAATGATTTTCCTTTAAACATTATAGGAAAATTTTTAGGATAAGAATATATAAATACTCTATAGAAATATTAAAGTATGCTATATGGACCACAAGAAAAATTTATTTGTGTTTCTTTTTTAATTTTTTAAATAATCTTCCCTGCTTACTAAATAACAAATAAAAAAACAACAAAATAACTTTTTTGCAAGGGGACTTCTACAATGATGTACACTTTCTTTAGTCCATCGTGGGGTAAAAATTATGAATGTCTTTTTGCTTTTGACCATTAAATGGTTTGTTTGTTTGTTTGTTTGTTGTTGTTGTTGTTTTTTTTCTTTTCTTTTTTTTTTTGGACAATGTTAGAGTAACAATGGAGGAGAAAAAAAAAAAAAAAACAAAAAAACAAAAACCCGCAAACTGAAACAAATGAGAAGCCAAACTCTACTATGAGTGAACTCTGCTATGCCCTTAAACATTACAAAAATAGAATGGATTTATCATTGATCGGTTAAGTATGTTGTCATTTGATTTGTGTTTTAAGAATCGTTTTTCGGTGGTTCAAACGGGAGATCTCGCCACACCCCCCGGCGGCCCGGACACGACGTGATTTCTTCTATGCCCAAACGCCAGCGGACTCATCTGTTACCTTCGACGACTCCTCGTTCTCCTCCGCTGACGGGTAGGATTTGCCGATTTGGAGTAGGTCCAACTTTTTTCACGGCGACCATTTTTATTTTCATTTTTTCTTTAAACAACCGGCTTCTATTTAGAAATAATATAATAATTCTTCTGATCACGTGTAGTTTTGCACGTAGTGAATTTTGTATACCCACAACATCTGTACCATTGAAATGCAGTTGGATGGTTTAGAATTTTTTTCCCCCACCATAGAATTAGCCTTTTTGTAATCAGTGAGTAGAGAAGAGTAGTCCAGAAGAATAACGTAAAGATACTGACACCCATTTTATAAAGAGATGGGCCGAAATGTCTGTAAATCATAGGACAAGAAATTTGTATTTTAGCAAAAATTGGGCAATAAATTTATTAATGTGTCAATGTAGGATTTGAGGCAGTCATTGAAATAGGTAAATGCAAACGACAAGACAGAGTACATAAAACAGGCCCAAATACAGCAGAGTGATAAGAAAGACACCTCAACTAACATGTGCAAGAGAGAGAGTCAAGTTAAAAAATAAAAATAAAAAATAAAAAATAGAAATATTTAGGAAAAATAAAAACAAAAAGCTAAAAGACATGTGCAAGCAAGAGAGAGATAATGCGTGTAGTAGCTTTCAGATTGGAGGACCAAATAAAAGTTGCCAAAAAGTATGAATTTAGGAATTGGGGTCAATCCGCTGGTATTCGTCAGGTTAAACGGGGTTCAGTATAACTCATTTTCAAAAGTTAGTTACGCTTGATACGTTATGCAAACGAGTTCATCACATGTAAAATTTGACTATGATATTATGTTAAATAGTTTTGTGTGATTGCTCATTGCTTAAAGCAAACTCAAGAAGAGAATGAGTTCAATTAATATACAAACAGTACAATAGTCCAATAACTTAATAATATATGATAAATTCACAATCTAACTGATCTTATTATATTACATTATTTTTTTTTTTTGATATTTTGATAATATAATACAAAAGAAAATATATATCGTGGACAGAGAATCTCTCGGAATTATTACATTTTCATTAAGAAAAAATATGTAACATCTACATATTGTTCGTTTTCTATTATGATTTACACAAAAATTTAACATTTAGAACTGTATCATCTTATACTTTTGTGGTTCCAACAAAAAAATTATTTTGTAACATAAATAAATATTGTAGTGAGAATTATCATGTGTTTATGGACTTCAAATCGCATTAAAGCTAAAGTGCATAAAACCAAATTCGAGAAAAATTTGACGATTCGTAGAGGGTTCCCTCCCCCCCAACCAACTTAAATCCGTAAATCATGTGAGATTTTTTCTTCTTTTTTCCTTTTCACGACAAGAAAAAACCAGCCTTGAGACAACTACCTTGATTTCGTAAAGAAACATTTTCTAAGGAAATCCTGCAGCAAGAAAAGTTTCTCAACAAGAAAGGGAAAGATTTTCCAAGACTTTTTTTAATTTTATTTTTTGATAGGAAAAAATATTTTCTAAGACTTGTTGAATTGGTGAAAGATACTCGCCAACGTCATGGAAATCCAGGATGCATATGGCCTAAATTCTCTCATCCCAGCATCTGGTTTTTCTTTTTCTTTTACTTTCTCTCTCTCTTTTTTTTTTTTTTTTAATACACGAGGGACCAAAAAATTAATGTATCACGTTTAATCTATAGTACTAAATATAAAAAGAATTTTGAGTTTTTTTTTTCTTTGTAAAGAATAAAAAAGTTTATAAGAAAAAAGGTTGGAGTCCTATAATTACACAATCGCATATGAGATATACTGTATATGTTTTTATCCTATAACCTGATTAACGTGATGGGAGCGACTCGAACCCATATCATATATGAAGAGAGATAAGCACACTATTAATCTATCAGTTAGTCCATTGACAAAGAATTTGAGTTAATTCGCTCTCTCTCTCTCTAAATTGATAAAGAAGGATTAGATCTCCCCAACTCAGAAACTGATTTCCAATTTTTTTTTTCTTTTTAAAAATCGAATAATAGTTGAGGGAGAGAGCTGATCAACTCCTTGCTGGTGCAAGTTACAACTTTGAACAAGAACATTACAAAAATGTTACACTTTTATTTTATAGTATTATTATATTTTGTATTTCATCAAGAAAATCCAACAAAGCTTATAATATATATGATCGTTTTTCAACGCCGACACTTTCGTACACTTTAATTTTTCTAGTGAAAAACAAGTAGATAGATACACGGATACATACATTATATAATATATGACCATGTCCATGTCTTAAAAGCTTAACGCCGACACTTCCTACCATGTCAGTTTTTATAGTGAAAATTAGTGGTATACTATATTATTATGGAGTAATTTTTCAGAAAACTTCTAATACTTGCATTTTAGCCTAGGCAATTCAATCCATCCCAGTGCCCAACAAAAATTCATCATTTTTTTAAGGGTGATTTGTTAGACTGAACTTCAAAAAGTATATCTTCGAATTATTATTTTATTTATAATATTTCAGTTTTTTTGAGTTCTAATTAGATAAATATAAAATGTCAAATAAATCCAAATTAGAGGGTTAAAAAACATTAATTTGTCTATTTAAAAAGTTTTTTTTTTTTCGAGAAAGGCTATTTAAAAAGTTGTTTCCACATTTTTTTTGGTTTACTATTTATAGTTTGAGATCTATAAGTGATACCATATCTGAGTGGGCCCCTTGTATAGTGTGAGTGTACTGAATAACTTTCTCTTTCTCTTTCTCTTTTCGTGTATAAAGAAGAAGGTCTACTTTTCTTATCTCTTAATTCCAAAAAAAAGAAAAAAAAAATATTTATATTTTGTATTTTTATACCTTGTATTTTTTTTTAATTTTGAGGGCATTTTCAATATTTTTTAAATCAAATAACTATTGATAAAAAAAATATATAGATTTACATATTGAATATATTTTAATGGTATAAAAACATAGAATTTTAAAATATACGGTATATTATCTAAATAAAAACAAAATACAGAGTATAAAAAAATAGTAATTTTACTTTTTTTGCTAAGGGTATTGAGGGTGTTTTTAGGTCAAAATTAAGTGTTGATCAATTAAGAGTTAAATTTATATTAAGGGTAGGTCTATTGACATCCCACATTTTTCTTTTTCCACTCACTTTTTAAAACCACTTACCATATTAATTTTAGAATTAAATAACTACTTATTACACCCCTTTATTTTTCCAAAAAAAAAAAAAAAAATCCTAACAAATAAATTATTTACTTTTTTCTTTCTCCTCTCATTACAATCTAAATCCCTATAATTTTTTTCCTTACTTTTGTTTAAATGTTCTATTTTGTTGTTATTTTTTAATTCATTTTCACGAGAATTTTTTTTAAAAAAGATTCTTTCATTTTGTTTGTTATTATTCTTAATTTTCAATAGTTTTTGTAGTTTCATATTATAACTAGTTTTTTGTTTTCTAAACACTAACAAGTAAATGGAAAACAAGTATGCATGATATTAATATATAATCAAATATATTGATTTGATTGGTTATCCATTTTATAAATAATTGAGAGAAATGGTTATAAATTCATATAAACTCTTAATTGTGAGCTTTTTCTAATTATTGAGTAAAAGTATTAACCTAATTTATTCAACAATGCTTGTGGAATACTAAGCTTCATCAGTATTTATCCTCAAGTTTTTATTGTCTCAAGAATAAGTATGCCAAAGAATAAGTTCATAGATTTTTATCTCAATATATAAATTGATGAATAATTTTTATTGGATATCTAAAAAAAATATATATATCGTGAGGAAAAAATTAAAAAAAAAAAAAACAAAACAGTTAAAAAAAACTATGCAATGGTTTTGATTTAGCATGTGGAGAAAGAATAAAGAAATAAGAAAGAAAAATAATTTAGTTATAAGGACATTTAAGGGTGGAACAAATAATTTTTTTAATTTTAATATTAATTTGTTGATAATTTTAAAAAATAAATAAAAAATAAAAGAGAATGTGTCAATAAACCCATATTAATATTAAATGTGTGATATGATAGAATAAAACACAAAACTTTCAAACGGAACGTATATTTTCTGAACAAGAATAAAAAAGAAAAAATCGAAATACAACTATATAAGTATATCTACAGTTTATATATATAAATATATATATATATATATCAAATATGTAAGGCATTGATTCCTACACCACAGCAACACTAATGAATGAATGCATGGAATTAATATCTATTACAGCCTGGTAGATTACATATGAAAACCCATCTTCTTGGATTTTTAATTGTGAGTGAGAGTGTAGTTGTGGACTGTCAGGATAAAAAAAAAGAAAAAAAAAAAAGAAAGATAATGTCATATATGGAAAGTATTTACCAATTAGACTGACAAAATAGTTGGCAATTTTGTGTGAGCAAAACACATGGCAATGTGGTTGAAGTAGAACATGGCCAGCTGCAGCTAGAAGATTTTTTGATCTCCTTAATTAATAGTGGAATAATTGTGTTTTGAGCCTTTGTTTTGATTCCAAATTAACTTGGATTCTCATGCCAAAAAAAAGCAATTAGTGTTTTTCATTTTTCTTTTTTGTATAGTTTTTCCTTTACTAGTTAAAATAAAAAACTTGATTACCTCAATTTGAAAAGCACATCAGTTTATTTTTTATTTTTATGATTTATTTGGCATTTCAACTTAATTCTAACTTAAACTTATACTTTTTCATTTCAGTTTTTGTCTTTTTCTGAAATATCAACAAAATTTATAACTAGTTTTTGCAAAATCAACTAATTTCAACTTAAAAATTTAATCTCCAATCAACGAATCAAATGTAAGCTTAGTCTTTTTCTCTGAGAAGCCAAATTGATATACTATATATATGCTTTTTTTTTTTTATGGTTTTTTGAGAAGAACATATTTCTAACATAAAATAAAATATAAAAAGAGCTTAATATGATATTTATTAACATGATACTGATATATAAAAGGCGTGCATAAAAAATTTTAGTTATCTCAAATTTTGTTACAATTTTTTAACTTAGTGTGGACATTAAAAAGAGTATAACACCAAATAATTCAGTTATTCAAATATTACTATGCCCTTTTAATTCATGGTCATATTAAATTATTCATCTTGTGTTTGTTATTTCAATATGTAACGTTAGAAGTATGGTCCTCCTGATAGGACATAAACAGACCCTATACAAATACATATAGACTTATATGCAAGAATGACATAAATTTAACATCTCATTATATTTATGCATATCATAATATTAAAATTAATAATTTTAATATTATAAAATTATAAAATTATAAATAGGTATTCAAAACACGACTCTCTACCTAATTTTCTCATATAAAATACACACCCATGTATATAATTTACGTTTAATACGATGGAAGGAGATTTTACCAAAAGATACCTAGTTAGATATTTTTTTGACATAAACTACACGTTTATGTTCATGTTAGGCCAATCTAGTATGCATATGTAAGACCAAAGGCCTTTCTTTTTTTTTTTTTTTTTTTTTTTTTTTTTTTGCTTAAAGTAAGACCAAATGCTTTTGAAGTAAAAAAGAAAAAAAAATTATTTATTATTATTATAATTTTTTTTTTGGTGAAAGTGAAAAATTTTCCTGCATTTATTATCTCTTTAGTTTGTCAGGACAACTTGCCTTGGAAGTTTCCGTAATGCATCATTCAACATTAAAAAAGCTTACTTAATTATATTATACCATATGATATTAGCGTTAGGACAATTATCGATGTCTTTTTATGTTAAGATTGATAAATAAAAACAGATCTAATTTGTATTCCCAATGTACTTAAAAAGCCTGGATCTACTCCTTACAATTTATAGTTTTACGCATATAATGATTACAGTGCCTTCATTGTATATTATTTTATATATAATATATATATATATATATATATCTATCTCCCTCTTAGTTGCACTCTAATGGTTTTAGGACTGATAATGACACTTCTAATGCAAGCAAGTATGAACTTTTGTTACTTTAAACTTTTATTTTTTTTTTTTTCAATGCCAAAAAAAAAAAAATGAGAGTATAAAATTTTTTACTATTAAAAAAATCTTTTCAGCACAACCCTTTTGGTCACTTTGAAGGGTAAACATGATTTCATGTTATTCACAGGCTTTCAAATGATTGCGCTAGATAAGGCATGAAAAGTCCAATGAAAATGTTGGCCAAATTGTTTCACTTTTCACTTAGCAAATTAAAGTACATATTAGGAAAGGTCTAGGTGTAATGATGATGAGTGATCCTATAGTTTATACCATGGTAAAACAATTGCTTAACACCACTTCAAAAAAAAAAAAAAAAAAAAAAAAAAAAACACATTTAGTATCTAATCATAGTCCTGAAATTAAGCTTATTTTTCAAAATGAAAATTTATTTTGTTAAGATAAAAGTTCACATGAAATTGCAATTATCAGGATGTGGAGGCTTTAAAAAAAGGGTAAAAATAACAACTATATGATATGGACATTAATTAATAGTTATTTTTTCAAAGGTCCTGAACTATATATTATGTCTCATGTTGATTCTCAACTTTTAATTTTTACACATCAAATTCACTTGAATTGTTTTATTATTACACCAATGGTCTTTCCGTCAACATTTTGTTAAAAAAAAATTTAGACAAATACTGAATATGTTCTGGCCACATGATATTTATTTATAGGTAAAATCATATTTAAACAATTTTTTTAGAAAGAAATTGAACCACTGTCATAGATGTTTTCAAAGTAAGTAAGATACTTAAACAATATACTTGAGAACGAGGAAAATCAAAGATCTGATTCAACGGCACAATCAACCTATTATTTTACTAGGATTATACATTAAAAGATGAAGTTTTGAAGAAGATTTATACAGAAATAATTAAGTTTTTAGTTGAGATAAAATGAGAAAAATGTAAAACATATAGAGATAAAATTAAACAAAACTAAAAATTCATTAGGGACGGAAGTCCCTACTTGACCAGGGGTGGCTCCACCCGGCCTGAACCTTGTGCTCTATAAGTTAGATATAGTTCTTCAATACACTCTAACAAGGAAGCTTACAGAGATATCAAAAGGTAATCAAATTACAAATACACCCTTTTCAACTATGATCTTATTCCCAACAATCTAGCAAAAACTACAAATTCCAAACCCCAAGAAAGGAAAGAACAAAATTTGATTAAAAAAAAAATTACAAACAATAACCTGATTAAAGAGAAAAAAACAAACAGCATTTTCCTTGTCTAAGCCTAAAGCTGTTTCTGCTTCTTAATATTCCTTAACAAATTGAAACTGTATGACTTTTGTTCAAAATACTAACAGCATTTTTTATCTTTGTAACCTCAAAGTTTACCTCAACTCGAGCTATCAAAGAGATCTGCTGTGGAGAAGTGAACAGCAAGAACTTCTCTCTCTCTCTCTCTCTCTTTTTTCTTTTTTTTTTTTCTTTTTTTTCTTTTTTTTTTTTTTTCTCTATTACACCAATCTGATGAATTTAAATGAGCTGATGAAAAACATATAGTACATTTTGCAAGCAATAATTGCTCATAGAACCCTCTTCAACTTCTGTAATTTTGCAGCAAAGGACAAAGATTGGGACATTGAATGACAAACAATAAGAGGATTCTGTCAAATTTGTAGGTATAAATATTTATAAATATTTTCTCTTGTATGCTGGCAAACTAAAATCAGCTCGGAATTATGGTGCCAACAAAGCCAAATCCACAGATGAGGAAGGTGATGGTTTGCAGGAAGAGGTATACGAAGTAGTTGTTCTTCCCGTGCACGAAATCGTAGCATCCGCATAAGAAAAGGAACACTCCGAATCCCAGCTCCAACAGGTGAAGTCTGTCATTCAAGCCAAAATCCACATTTTAGAAAATATACACATTATATATATAGAAGTAGAGTGTTGTCACTCTGCAAATAAAAACCAACAAGAAATCCAACAATCCAGTGAAATTTCTTTAATTTAAATAATAAATCTTCTATGCAAAGATTCTTCTCTAGGATAAGAACAAATTAAAAAACAATATACTATTTTACCTTACTTGTGGATTAGGTCATATTGTCTAAATAGTTTTTATGTATCCTACATGTGGTTGGTTTTGAGACCGACGAGAGCCGCACATAATGCAGAAACGACATTTTCGATCTTTGTCTCGGTCTACATGTGCTTGTCAGTGTAAAAACTGCTTATTAAATTCCATTGATGTTGACAACGTAACATGCCTAGAGCAGATAGGAAGAATTTTAGAGATGTGACTAAGCTCAAACATACCTGTCTCCGAACTTGAATCGCGGTCTCTTGAACAATTTAAAGGGCGTTTTCTTGGTGGCGGCATCTGCCTCTGCTTTCTTCTTGAGGGCATCTCCCAATTTCTCGGTGACAACCCATTCGTTGGCTCTCCCTGCCTCCAGAAGGCCAATGAAAGTCGCCTTGGTACGGTGCAGGGACATCACATTCTCGAAAAGGATCCAGTAAAACAAAAGGTGAATCGACCTGTAAACGTTCAAGGATACAAATGTTACGAACCTTTTACACATTAAGATGAAAAAGAGGACGACAACTAGTAAGCATCAAAAACCATACCTTGGAGTTCCGACCGAATTGAGAATGGTGATAATGGAAGGAATGTAAACGGCTCCCCAGATCGGAACATGGACTTCGGGAACCAAAATGGTTAAAGGAAGTACAAAACAGTAAAAGCAGAAGGTCACCATGTGGGCTATGATCTTCCTCACAAAGAAGAAACTGTATATGACATACACTTTCTTCCAGAACTTCACTTTCTGCGGAGAAACATATCGACAATAAAACTACTAGAAAATGCGAGGAGAAAATCAAAAGAAGTTTGATCGGAAATTTTTATATATCACGAAGTAAACAGAGTTTAGCTAACCTTGTTTCTTACGATCTCCATAACCATTTTCCTGAACAGATTAGCAGGACCACATGACCACCTGTGCTGCTGAAAACGGAATGCTTTGAAAGTACTAGGGAGTTCACTTTTTGCCTAGAGAAGTAGAAAGTAAGTGTAAGGAAGTTGAAGGTATCAATAGAATCATTTTATTTCTTGCACTACTATTTCCGCAGGATGCTACTCTCTAAACACAATGAGGATTACCTGAAGGTCACCAAGGTACACAAATTTCCAGCCTCTGAGACTGACACGGACGGCGAGATCCATGTCCTCGACCGTGGTCCGGTCTTTCCACCCGCCTGCCTCATTGATAGCAGCAATTCTCCAAACACCAGCGGTTCCTGCAACACACATTCACACATCACATAAAATGTTTACATTCAAAATGTAGAAATCAAATGCGTGTTTCAATGAGTTTTTGTTAAATGTAAAGTTAGAAAAACGAGTGTTAGTACGTAGTTTTGAAAAGTGAAATTTCGATACGGACCGTTGAAGCCAAAGAAGGCATGTGTGGCTGAGCCAACTTCTTGCTCCACGGTGAAATGGTAATCCAAAGACATCTCTTGCATCCTTGTCAACAAGCACTCATCAGCATTCACTGCAACAACAACCAACCAACCAACTTCGAATTAGTAATTACTCCTTTCTTTTAACAACAACAATAATTCATACACACACATGAAAATATGTTACACCTCTTATTACTCCCTAAACTATAACCGCCGTCATCAAATTGATGATCAAGTTATTTCCGTTTTACCAAGGGACGATCGGGATAGAGATCGAGATGATTAAAAAAAAAAAAGGGTTGGTCCCACTCCCACGAGAGTGCTGTGATTGGTGAGTTGGCGGGGTCTCATTAGTTGCTGCCCCAATAATAGGAAAGGGCAGCTCAAAAAGTTGGAAGCCCGTTTTTGTAGTCACGTGACACAAAGCACATGTTGCCACGTCACGAGGGCCACGAGGCTCCAAGTGTCGGTAACAATGGAGTGAGGGCCCACCATTAAAACTTACTCTGTACCATAACAATTCATTTTTTAAAAAAGAGAACACAGAAAGCAAGAATTCAACTGCACGTGGAGAGTGCAGGAGATAAAGATGAAAACTGCTGAATCTGAAATGACGAGAATAACCCTTCCCCTTTCTCAGCTTTTCAATGCACGGAAAGAAAGTTGATCGTTTGTCCGTACAATCCGGCCCGGTCAGAAGCCCATGTCGAGATATTTTACTATTTAAATGACGAAAATACCCTCCCAATTTTTGCACCATTTTCACTGGCACTGAGAGTGCTGTGATTGGTGAGCTCTCATTAGTTGCTGCCCCAATAATAGGAAAGGGCAGCTCAAAAAGTTGGAAGCCCGTTTTTGTAGTCACGTGACACAAAGCACATGTTGCCACGTCACGAGGGGCACGAGGCTCCAAGTGTCGGTAACAAGGGAGTGAGGGCCCACCATTAAAACTTAGGGTTTGTTTGGTGTATGAGTTTGAGTTGAAATTGATAAGTTTAAATAGTGATTGATGTGTACTTTTTCAGAAAAGATAAAAAACTTTTAAAAAAAAGACAAAAATTAAATTAAAATCCATAGATTTGGACCTGTGGTCCAAACGCACCCTTTCTCTGTACCATAACAATTATTTTTTAAAAAAGAGAACACAGAAAGCAAGAATTCAACTGCACGTGGAGAGTGCAGGAGATAAAGATGAAAACTGCTGAATCTGAAATGACGAGAATAACCCTTCCCCTTTCTCAGCTTTTCAATGCACGGAAAGAAAGTCGATCGTTTGTCCGTACAATCCGGGCCGGTCAAAAGCCAATGTCGAGATATTTTACTATTTAAATGACGAAAATACCCTCCCAATTTTTGCACCATTTTCACTGGCACTGAGATTCCGTATATCACGACAATATCGCACTTAAAGTTAGGACAGTTACGTCATTTCAGCTGTTTTGCGACCGGAAAAATGATAGGGACATTATACTCGAAATACATTTATTTTTTTTAAAGGAACTAGGGAACACATAATTAGAAAATTTATTATGTACTATAATGCAAAAAAAAAAAAAAAAAAAAAAAAAAGAGGAATGAAAGATTACCATTTCATAATATATGGGAAAAACGTAAGAAATGAGTTAAATATGGAAACCCAAATTTCCCAAATTAATCAGATTTAATCACTAGTCCTAATTAGGGGAAATTAATACTTACCTTGTTTTTTTTCAACCCCAAAAAAAAAAAAAAGTACAGCTCTAGTTCAGATTTTTAAAATTATATTATAAATATTTTTATAGGTAATTATTTTATATATTTTTTTAGTTAATTATTATCTGTGGTCCCACACACAGGTGATGTGGGGCCCAATGGGATTAGCCAAGTTCAACAATCATGGAGGTCGAAGAGGAAGGAGGAGTGGGGGCTGGTTGTGCTAAGTGCTAAGTGAAGCCCACCCCGTGATTGATGGGTTTTCTCCTAAGTGGACCTTTTTTTTTTTTTCCTCATGCAGGTTACAAGCAATCCCGCCGACGAAAACAGTAAAAAAAAAAAAAAAAAAAAAAAAAAACCATCCAAGAAAAATATCAGTATTAAACATCATCATATAAAATAAAATAAAAAAAGGGTCTCAGTCTTGAGTCGCATACGGTGCTTAACATCTGTGGTGCGGTCCTCCTATAACGTTGTTTGCCATAAAGGAGTACGAGTGATGACTAGTGTGTGCTCTTTTGCTCTGTTATGAAGATCTAAAAAGTGCAAAAACATTGTCCATACTGTATTTTCTGTCTTTTTACCTTAATATATATATATATATATAAAATTAAGTATAAAATTATCACTTAAATTATAGTAAAAAAAATTACCAAAAAGAAAAAGATAAAAGCAAAAAATGTAAAGAAATGAAAGACCACCGACAGTTTCCGAAATATTAAAACAAGGAAAAATAAGGCCAAGCATTAATTAACCGTAATCAATGGCTCGGAAGAAAGAAAACAAAAAGAAGAACAACAAAAAAAGGAAAAAAAAAAAAAAAAGGAAGTGGAAGTGGTGAATAATACCAAATCGCCAGCGAGCTTGGACCAAAGCAATGTCGGGGTTGTGGACCAAGAAAGGGATGGAACGGCGGAGAAAGTCTGGCTCCGGTCGAAAATCGGCGTCGAAGATTGCGACGTACTCGCAATGCTTAACATAGCTTCTCTTAAGCCCTTCCTTAAGAGCTCCAGCTTTGTAACCTGTTCTGTTTTCTCTGATTTGGTACGTTATGTTTATCCCTTTGCTTGCCCATCTCTGACACTCCATTTCCACCAATTGCTACAATAAACCCCAAAATATAAATATATTCATTTTCTTTTCCATTATTGGCACACAAAAAAAAAAAAAAAAAAAAAAAAAAAACCTCATTTCCTAAAACCACTCAAATTCGGAGTTTTCCTCCTTTTTTTTGGTTGATTTTATTTAAGGCATAATTAACATTCAATGGCGGTACTAAAACAAACCCCATTTCGCGAAATGCGGTCAATGACTCAAATTCCTTTTCGGAACATTTTCCTTTTCTTAAATGGTAAAAAAGTGGAAACAACCCCATTTCGTGAAAATTTGCCAAATCCGAGAATCAGTGAGTTTTTCCTGTCGGATTTGGTTTTTTGGAACAGAAATGATTTCCTAAAAAAATGTGTCATTTTTGCAGAGAAATGAAATTTTGTTGTCAAGCAGTTTTCGTGGGGTGGTATACCTTAATTGCTGGATCAGTTGAATCGTCGAGGACTTGGATCACGAGGCGATCGGACGGCCATGAAAGCCCACATGCAGCACCAATTGAGATCTTGTAAACCTGACCAAAAAAAAGAACCCACACTTTTAGGCTTTTTTTTTTCTCCAAAACCCAGAAACAAAAAAGAGAGAAACAACACAATGATGGTGAAACAGATAAATTAAAAATAAAAAAACACACACAAAAACACAGAGAAACAAACCTCTTTTTCATTGAACATGGGGATTTGGATCAAGACGACAGGGAAATTGGAGCTGCCCATTTCGACATCGTCCTGAAGGGGCTCGAAATTGTACCTCTTTTCTGGTTTTTTCCAAAAGAGCTTCACCAAAATGATGACCACACCCATGTAAAGCCTCTCCATCAAGAGCATGAGAGACATTGCCAGGCAAATGTAGACCCCCAGCCTCAGCAGTGGCACTATCACCGGCGCTTTTATCAGCTCCCACATCATTCCGATCTGCGCCGCAATGTCGTATCCCGGATTCTGAAACGCTTCAGGGATCGGGATTTTCTCCGCCATTTTTTTTTCGTTTTTTTTTTTCTCTCTCTCTCTTACTCTGTTTTTCTCTTTCCCTCTCTCTGAGTGTGTAGAGATGGAAAGTACAGAAAAGGTTTTTGGTTTTCTTTCTGTACTTACCGTTTCTCCCAAACAGACTCTTTTATTTGTTTTCTCTCTCTCTCTCTCTCTAAAACTGTTATGCCGACCTATATTTCTTCTTCTGCTTCTCGCAACAAGCTAAGTGAAGCGGAAACAGAAGAGCATTGAGGAAGATTATGAGAGATAGAGGGAGAAAGAAAGAAAGAGTGTCTTTATATAGTCAGTCTTGGTCCTATTCGGGTTTTGTACCTATTTGGGGGGTTACGTAAAATAATTTTTCTATTTTTTATTTTTCTATTAATTGCCTTTCTTTTTATGTATTCTAATTACTCTTTTCTTTTTCAATAGAAAAATCCCTTTTGTTGTTTCTCAATCAAAAACCTTTGAACTTCCTCTTCTTTTCTTTTTTTTTTTTTTTTTAACTGTTTCAACCCAACTGTAATCTGGCTCTATTACAGTTCAGGCTCTCATGCCTATATTATATATTTGGTCGCAAAAAGATATGAATATAAAATGAAGGGGCATAATAGACAATCCAATAAAGGGACAAAAGTCTAATCAGCATCCGTTGGCTTTAGATCTTCTTATGGAAGCTCCTCAATAATTTCTATATAGGCCAAGTTTCTTGCACTCATGAATTTATTTGGGGGCAAAGTTTGCTAATCGAGAATTCAAAGAATAGAAAACTAATTAAAAAAAAAAAGAATTAAGTTACACAGAAATAAATTCAAGAATTTGATTAAAGTATTTTTAATTTATTACGAAATCAAATTCCATGAGAAAATAAATTTCTAATTTACTGCTTATTTTGATAATTAGAAATTAAAAATATTGAAAATAGAGTTACTATAGTTTAAAAAATATCCTAATTTGAGAAATTTATTAAATTGAAATAAAGATGTCTTTGGAATGTTTAGCCAAAAAAAATAATAATAATATTTGTTAGAGAGGTTAATTAGTTCCTATATTTTGGAACAAGAATTTAATTATGTTGGCAGTGCATAGAAGACAGATCAATATAAAACCTATTTTTCATTTTTAGGTGGACTCACATCATTCAATTTGTAAATGTAAAAGTAAACGTTAGAATTTAAAATCGGAAACTTAATAATGTAACGGGATATCTAAAAGTTAAAAAATATGTATTAATTCTTACCTTAACACCAAATTCTCCCTATAATTTTATTATTTTTTTGAAGTTAATTCTTCCATTATTTAGTCCAAAGAGATTAGCTCCAAAAATGTAATTAATTATTGAGGAAACCTAATTGCTCGAAATCTGCTGGTCTTACCTTACAAATCTTTTTCTCCTTTTGTTCTTTCTCTAAGGTTAAAACTATATTATTATAATTAAAAGACTTATTCCCATTTATGAGCAAAAAGATTTATTGCTCACTTGCAAGGAATTGGTTATAGGCGGAAAAAAAAAAACGTGTATTGCCTACACTTTGTTATTTATCTCCAAAAAACTTACCTAAAAATCACTTTTTTTTTTTATTCATTGATTAACATGATACAAATTCTTAATTCTTGATCAGTATGATACAAATTTTAGTTTCATTAGTGTTTGATTTATGTCATATTGATCTAATTTTAAATTTTTATCATGGTAGTGCAATGGTTTTAAAATTTGTGTTATGCAGGTATTTTTATCTCCGAAAAATTACAATGCGGTTCTCTTGTATTGCCTACCATGTGGTATCCAAGTAAGTTATTGTTAATATAAAAAAAAAAAAAAAACTTTTGATGTTGTTTTGGGTATGAAAATGAAAATGAAAATGAGAATTCTTTTTAAAACGATACTAAAATCATTTCTAAATTCATATGTGGTTATGTTTTTTTAGAAATTGATTTGATTATGAGAAAAATGAAATTATTTTTGAATATGTTTGAAAACAAAACAAAAAAAGGAAAATAACTTTCAGCCTTTTTTTCATTTACTTAATAAAATTATTCTAACCATTTATCGTTTTTGTTTCCGTTTTAAAAATATTTAACCAATAAATACAATCTAAAAAATGTTTTAATTTTTATACCTCAAAAAGTGTGATTTCTTTTTCAAATCTTTTGAAATAATGCCAAACGCTTTGGAGAACAAAGAGTTCTATATGAGTTTCCTATTTTATTGCATTTGATGTTGACTGTTTCATAGTATGAGTCATTTATATCAGTCACTTTTTCTTCATATAATCTCATTAAATACGGACTAAACCCTCGGTGTGAGGCCTAAAGAAGAGAATCCCAATGCCATGTGCATGGTAGGACTTATGCAAGTAATAGAAGGAGTTAGAGAGCTTGGGAGTAAAACTTTATAATAAGAGTAGTGCGAAGGAAGTACATCAATTTCAATCTTGATTTTTTTAAATTAATAATTTATGTAAAATTGAGTTGTCATGTTTTTATTAATAGATATATTTTTTAAATTTTTATAGAGTGTTGAAGATATCGACTCTAATATTAATTTTTAAGTACTCACTCACGTGACAGTGAGTTAATAGTTTTTCGTGATAGATACTTTTAATTGATGTGATAATTATGTAAATAAGAAAAATGACTACTCACATATGACATAAGATAGTATTCAAAAGTTAGGATCATAGTTGATAGTTGGTGTCCTTATCTTTTTTTTCCTTTTTTTTTTTTTTCAGTTTTAAAAATTTATTAATTAATAAGACAATGGCAACTCATGTGGTGTTAAGAAGAGCAACCATAGTCTCAATTTTTTTAATATCAACTCACTTGATAGTGAGTTATTGTTGGGGTTAGACTTCGTCTTCCCATAACACTGTTACCTTTCGACTGCTCGTCGAACGAACAACGAATTCCTGATCCCAGTCTATTTGATATTTTCGTATATTTGGGCCGGACACAATTTATGATCTCAGTTCGTTTAATCATGAACTATGATCGTTCGCACTCAATTGGTGAACCAGTCAGATTAAACATGGATCGGGTGAACGTTCGAGTCTAATATAAGCAACGAACGACACAACATGAACTGGTCTTGTTGAATATTTTCATCGTTCGTCTCTCGTACATGACGAACATTACAAGGGCTACTCCTCATAACCGTCAAGCCCACGATCGACCATGACGTCATATCATACCTATTCTGATAACTACCACTACTACAATAAGGGGATTCGACGACGGTTAAAAACCGTCGTGGTAAAACTTCCACGACGATTTTCTAACCGTCGTGGAATCTTAAATTCCACGACGGTTAGAAAATCATCGTATAATCGGGAAAAATAAAAAATATGGTTAAATTTTAGTATATACCACGACGGTTTTTTAGGTAAAACCGTCGTGGTAACCAGAATACCACGACGATTTCACCAGGAGACCGTCGTGGTAGCCAGGTCTACCACGACGATCTCACCAGGAGACCGTCGTGGTAGCCCAGGATACCACGACGGTCTCACCACGAGACCGTTGTGGTAGCCTTGCAAGACCGTCGTGGTAGCCAGGGCTACCACGACGGTCTCACCATGCGACGGTCGTGGTAGCCAAATAAATAAATAAAAAATTTGATTGTAAATTTGTTTAATTTCCCACGGGTGGTAAATCCCGTGTGTTAATACGTTAATACACATACAATTTAATTTTCAAACATCTTATGTAATTACTTGGATAACAATGTACAACAACAACTAATATAACGATAGTGAAAATTCTCTATATTGTTTTAGTCAATATTGTATAAACCGCATGACAAATGTAGCCCACTCGTGCCTAACCAAACTCATGTCAGCATCAGTATAAAAATCCTTGGTTTGAAGCACGACGAGTCCATCAACAGTAAAGGTTATTTCTCGCATATAAGCTAACACAAAATAACCGCATTCAACATAACCTTCCTGTATTGGACATCGAACGGTATCAATCAACGTCTGCCAATTGCGTCGCTGTCTCATTCCGCTTCCCACCAACACTTTTCAATCATTAAGTGCCCTATCAAGTTGACAAATTTCAAAACAATTACAAGAACAATTATTTTATGTGTAATCAGAGATATGAACATATACAAGAATACTTACGTCGTAATTAGGTCTTTAAAATCATCATCCGGTTCATTTCCTAGAGGATTAAAGTACATAACCGAGTCATCTCACGGATCAATAAGGCCGAAGGAGAGAGAGAGAGGGAGTGGCCGGCTTGGGCGACGGCGAGGAGAGAGAGCGACACGGCTTGGGCGAGGAGAGAGAGAGAATGGCGGCAAGGAAAGTAACTTAATGGAGGGATTGTGCCAAAAATGAGAGTTAGAAATGGAGATTGGAGGAGAACCAAAGCAAAATAAGGGAGTGAATGCCGAAAAAGTGAGTGAAATAGAGATAGGAGAGTTACTTTTTTGACCAAAAAGAATGCGCGCGCACGGTTTTCGGGGGAATTTTGAAATTTCACAGAAACCATGACGGTTTATTCTTGAAACCGTCATGGTATATTTAATTTTTTTTAAAAAAAAATTTAAATTTTTTTTTTAATTTTAAAATTTACCATATTGAACATAGTATCACCAACGTCTTCCTCAACAATATGTTCTTTACCTTTAGTGCTCGTCGAAGTAGATTTAATATCGAAAAAAACTTCGCCATGTAAATACTAAGTTTGGTAAGAACAAATAATCTCATAAGCGCGCAAATGCCCTCTAACATCATCAATGGAATGAGATCTATGATTACCACAAATTTGACATGGACACGAAATCTTATCATCTTGTATGTGAGCTTTGACAAATGACAAAAATTCTTCAACACCAGCTTCATATGCTTTAGACAATCTATCAAATCACATCCATTTCCTATCCATGATTTGTAACTCCTAAATAGAAAAATTTAAATTAAATACTTTATTAGAAGGTCGAGTACTCTATTTAATGTAACATGCATATTCATTATTAATTAACACCGGCCCATTAATTGATCATCAACAATTGAAAATCGAATTAAGAACATAACAAAACTAATTAAAATACAAAACCATCTAAAACCATAATTAATTAAGGTCTAAATACCGGGGGAAACATAAAATTACTTGATCACTTAATTAATTTATTACCACCAATTGCACAATTTAACGATAAATAGATCCCAAAACATATATAAAACAAAAAACACCTTAATTTATAAAATCATATCTACAAATCATCAATAATATTAATATAAGAAACACAATAAAAACAAGTCAATCAATAATTAGTTATCACTTACAGAGAAATTATAATGATGGATATATAGTGGATGGTGGTGGTTACATCTAAACGGTGTACTGCCTATTTTCGGAGTGATCTGAATTATATTGGTATGCAGAGAAAACTAGAGTAGCTAGTGAAAAATATTGATGGCAACAATAAACTCTCGGCGTTTTGCGAAATTTTTTCGCTTGTTTACACAACGGCTTCTTAAAAACAGTCGTGGAAGATCGAAAATCCACGACCGTTTAGTTAAAAACCGTCGTGGAAATTGATTCCACGACGGTTTATATAAACCGTCGTGGAAGACCTTCCACGACCGTTTACTTAAACTGTCGTGGAAGGCCGTGACCTTCCACGACGGTTTGTTTAAACCGTCGTGGAAGGCCTTCCTTTCCACAACGGTCTTTTAAAACCGTCGTGGAATTAGCCATTTCCACGACGATTTTCGTAAGCTTTTTTCCGCTCCGTGTTTTTGCTTCTTTTCCACGACGGTTTTTTAAAAATACGGTCGTCGAAGTACCGTCATGGAATCCCATATTTGTAGTAGTGTACCAAGCCCACAATCGACGATGACGTCATATCAGACCTACTCTGATAACTGCTAAACACACGATTGATGATCAAATTTATTCTGGTAACCGCCAAGTCCATGTCATAACTTGCATTCTTGTACGTGCCCCAAAAGACATCTAGTGAAAACCGCTCACTACGAATTACGGGTTCAGACCCACTATTCTTTCTTTATAAATAGAGAAAGACCCCCTTCAAACAGAGGACATTTTTCCTTTTTCTGATTTTGGGCTGACTCTTACGCTATCTAAATACCCTTAGAAATTGTAACTCATTGTAGCACATATTCGGCGAACCTCTCTAAATTTCGGTATTGTTGTTTTCATTCCTTTAATTTTTCTAATCGGATTATTTTGTGATTAAGATGTTTTATGAATCTCATAAACGATATCCAAGGACTCCATAGATTATTCATTTCATTTTATTTTACTAACTCCGGTTAAAATTTGACGGTAGATTCCCAACATTTACAGTTATCAAAATTTTAATTATAGATACTTTTAATTGATGTGTGAATTATATCAATAAAACAAATAAC
Organism: Ficus carica; assembly: GCA_009761775.1. NCBI lineage: Eukaryota > Viridiplantae > Streptophyta > Magnoliopsida > Rosales > Moraceae > Ficus > Ficus carica. The sequence goes on from CM019741.1 coordinate 1,480,625, forward strand.
AACTCATATACTCAAAAGTTAATATCAGAGTTGATATCGTTATCTTTTTAATTTTAAAGCTTTATTAATTAATAAAAAATGACAACTCACATATATATATATAGATTAATAATTAAAAAATTAAAATTAAAGTTGATGTCCACGGTCTTCTTCTTATAATAAAGGATTTGCGATTTTGGCATTCCCTTGTGGCCCAACTTTGCTTCACATTTAATACGCAGAAAGCATATTTTGAAAAACAAGTAAAAATTCTCTTCTTTCTTTCTTTCTTTCTTTTTTTTTTTTTGTTACTATTATTTTCATCTTCAATATTTTTGTTTTTCTCAAAAACTAATAAGACAACCCATAAGTCTTTATTAGAAAAAATCTGAGAGGTTCTTTTAGTTACACTATACACACAAATTACAAAATAACTCATTTTTCTTGTTTGTTTGTTTGTTTTTTAATCTAAAAAAAGAGGACCAACAAACATCTTGCAGAGGGTTTCAAATTTTAAAAACTTTCACTTTGGAAACTTTTTTTTTTTTCCTATCGCGTTTTATTTGCTAGCATAATTAAGAATCACAAAGGAAAGGAAACTAAGATATTGTAATTTTCTTTTATTTGAGGAAACTAAGGATTTTCTTTTAATGTGTGGCCATAAAAATGAAAATATTTTTGTGTGTCTAATATAATATTATTTGATTATCGGCGCACCGCATTATCTTTCCAGCCCCTTTTCTGCCGTTTGACACCACAAAATAGATAAATAAATAAATATAAGGAAATTTCAGACATATTTTTCTAGCTAGCTGCATTTTTCCGGGTAAATTGTCCATTAGTTCTCATATGTTCTTATATTAGAAAAATCTTATATCTCATCTTATTTATCATATGTGTTCAATAATAATATCAAAGATACTTTAGTAAAACAATATTTTTGGGAATCATAAAAGAGTTAGACATATTTGACAATATTGTGATGGAATCCAATTAAAAATGTGAGAAAAAAGTACAAAATAGTTGGGTGTATTTATTTTAGTAGCTAGACAGAAGACATAAACATTAATATCAAGAACTCTATTGAATGAACACACAACATTATTTTCCATATGTGCTAAATCTTTGGTATGGAGTAATGTGCAAACAGTGAATGGGTCTACTGGGGACCGATAAATGAAGTTTACCAAATGTTCCAAAGATGCACATTATTATGATTTGCAGGCATATCATAATTAAATAACTTATAATCATGCGGTGATATTTCATGACAAAAAAATTATTCTCATATATGTTTTTGAATTTTAAGATCGTTATCACTTTATCACTGAACTTTGAAAACCCTCAGTCTCTCACTTTGCTTGTTAGTTTTGAATTTCTCCACTTAAACCATTTTACTAGAATTTTTATTAAAACTTAGTCCTATTAAACCTAGTGATCACATAACTACACTTAGTTCACCTTTTTTTGTTTTTTTGTTTTTTTGTTTTTGTTTTTAACTGAAGTTAAAAAGAAAGGGGTTAAGTGGGGCTTAATTTAAAATTTAAGGAACATAATAAGAGTTTTCAAGGGGTCCCTAAAATTCAGGAGTATAGTTAGATAATAATAGTAATGATATAAAGTACCTCTACTTTCTAAAACTTGGCCATGCGAAACAAGATTTGACTAAGATAAATTGTTTAATTGAATTCTTAAGGGAAATAGTCCGCAAATGGGACCACTGGCTTCAACGTTCGGTTTGGAGTATAACTTGGGGTTATAACGTTCCTATCTAGTTGACAATTAAATAAGAAAGTTACTTCAAATAAAAAAAATAACATAAAAAAAGAAAAAGAATATCGAAGGGGGGACAACTTGAAGACCATTGCTATATGTCATTTAGTGATATAAAACCGTTACGTTATTATTATTATTGTTTTATGAGCTTGACGTTGAGAAATTTGAATTCTACATTTTTAATAAAATCATGTATGATATTATCGTTAAATGTGAGATAAAACCGTTATATATAACAACGGAATCACTATTTAAAAATTGAAGCAACCTCAATCTTGTGAATAGTGTAAGCTTATATTTTATTTTATTTATTTTTGCCAAAAACAAGTTTATGCCTAATTTGAAAAAAAATATCAACCGAAATATCACACACACACACACACACACACATATATATATATCTCTTAATTAGCAATATGGAAAAGGTTGAGTTGAGATATTAATTAAGTTGATACAAAACCATTATGTGTATCTAGTGAATCACTATTTCAAAATTGAACCAACGTCAACTTTGTGCGTCATGTAAATTTTTAATAAAAAAAATAGATTATTTTATACTGAATTTTTTTTCTTTCGAAATAAAACGTTAATACTTAATTTGACAGAAATGTCAACCG
>CM019741.1:1485496-1550193 GCA_009761775.1 Ficus carica
TTAATTTGTGTGTATTCACATATATAATAAACAAGAAATATGATCTTAAAAAAAAACAAGAAATATAAAACCATTCTTTTTTATTTATTAATGAGACAGTAATTTTTTTTTTTGGAATTCATAACATTAATTAATCAGATGGTTAATTAGCAAGATAAGTAGAGTGAAGATCAAACAAAGGAAGATTTTCAGGGGAAAAAATAAATATTGAACGCAGGTACTGCCTTGCTAGGCCACTTGTCATTATGATATCATGATTTAATTCCATTTCACAACATTTTTATCTTCTACAATTTCTTTTCTTTTATTTTCTTTTCTTTTTTGTTTTGTTTTGTTTGTGTTTGTGTTTTTGGTTTTATTTTGTTTTTTTATACTTTCAGGAACAATGGTAGAGGGGGGAACAAAGGCCTCTCTTGACAACAAGATTGTAGCAGCATTTAATACCAATTTATATATATATATATATATATATAAACATCTTAGTCACATTTTTGTTATGGTTTTGGTTTCTGCTAATTAATAAAACCAAAAAAAAAAAAAATGAAGGTTGAAAAATAATATGTATAGAAATACAATATCAATTAGTACACGTAAATTGTAATATTTTTTTCTTTTTACGCCCGTTTAGATAAACTATTATTATTATGCCCATACACAATAGATGTTAATTTGGTTAGTTAACTGTTGGAGTGGGTTTTTTTAAGGGCAAATTTCATATTTTTCTCTTGAATTTTAAGTTTTATCACAAAATGTCTCCCGAACTTCAATTTATAATATTCGTTTTCTCTAAGTTTTGAAACTTTTTCAAATTTCTTCCTTCTGTTAGTTTTGTAGACGAAAATTGACTCGTTGTGATTAAACGAAGTTAAATAATTGATCTAAAATGACTAATTTACCCTAAATTTAGCCTTCATAGCTAAAGTTAGATATTAATTACTGAATTTAAAATATAAATTGCCCATTTAAAGAATAATGCCTTAATTATTTGAAATAAATCAGCTTCGGTAAGAACCGACACTTTCTCACTCCAAAAAGAATCAATACTCGCCTCAGAAAATTAAAAATAATAATAATAATAATTCCTTTTCGGAGGATCATATTTTTCTAGAGTTTTTTTTTTGGCATTGTTGATAACTTTCGATTCCAAAAACCCATACTCTCAACAGAGAATCCAATTGGATTTGATCATGTTACAGTTTCGAGTTCCCTTTGGATTTCTATTCCTTGTGGGGATTTAGGTTTTATGGGGTTTTTTTTTTAATTATTATTATTTGTTTTGGTTTTGTTAATTGTTGTTGTGGTATTGGTGTTGTGATCTGCATATGATTTGTTCTTCATATTTGAATTTCGTGCGATTTTTGAGTATGGGTCTTTGATCAATTTGATAGAGAGGCCTTGAAATTTGAAATCGGTAACAAAAGGGTTCCGCTGGGTTTTTGGAGAGCCGGCGCGGACATTGCTTTGACGGATCGATCCGAATTTACCGAATTGTTGCCGGCTCTGTGATTCCCATGCGCGTTCTAAGATCGGACTCGATTGCGTCGGCGAAGCTAAGGATCCAGACGTGTAAAATGGTTCGTGTACAGGATTTGCTTGTGGGGATCTCACGGTGGATGCACGACCTTCTTTGACGGAGGGAGTCGAGTGACCACTCCGAGTTTTACTTGCCAACTTTTCAATAATGTTGCGCAAATGATTGTAAATGGTTCGGCTCGGAGGGAATCATATATCTTTTTAATAATGTTATTGTTGGGTAACATTTCTAATTTATTTACAGTATCATCATCATCTACCAAATGATTCATACGATGTGAAAAGTAATATTTGATCTATATAAATGTCTTTTATAGCACATAATACAATTAAAAATAAAAAAATAAAAAACTTTCTAAATAAAACAGAACCCATATGGAACTGTTGATTATTAAATCATTTGATTCATTAATGGCATGAATTATTGAGCACATCTAAATTTAGATATATATATATATACATATATATAATGTGAACCATCACGAATTAAAGCACACTAAAGATGGAGACCTTAATTCATGGGTCATGTCTGTCATTTTGTCAAAAATATTCCGCCATATATTAATTTCCCTCGTAACTTTGCTTGTGGAAAGTAATCGAGATCAAACCCTTCGAAAATCGAGATCAGAAGTGACATTTTCCAAAATTTTGTGCTACATTATATAGGAACACTATACAAAAATTAATTTGTTCTCAAAATTTATTAGTTTTTTTTTAATGGAAATTATAATTCAAGATAAAACGGGATACAAACATTAATATCAAAGATAAAACAATCTTGTTGTATAAGAGACATAATCTTCAATTAAGACAGATTCCATTAGTAAAATCTGATGAAGCTCAGAGAAAATGATATAAGCCGAGACTCGTTGACGGGAAAATTCATCGAATTTCTTGACATTCCTATAATCGAGTATGTATAAAGCTCTTTTTAAATTTAAAAAAAAAAACATCTACAATTAACGAAATATTCCGATTATCGAGAGATAGTCACTCGCAGTATAAAGATTGCAACAAACTCCGCCTAGCCATAACACTAGCGAAACCAATAGATATATACCGCTAGAAAAGAACTCAAGTGAAACACACACATAAAAACAAACCGGAGGTGGGGGAACTACTTCCTTTATTACAAAACTAAAACTAAAATTAAAACACAAGAACAAACCATTCATATAAAAAAAAAAAAAAAATCAACTGCAAAATTCTCGCCCATATGAAACAACCACATCGCCGCACGCCACAACTTGGAGGAAAACAATCGGCTCGAGATAAGAGATCGCTGTACTTACCATCGGACAACCAAGGCATCGCTGGATCACAAACCATCGAAAGCTTGTCAGCTAGATTTGATCGAGAAACTCCCATTTAGAATCTTCCAACTCATTCCCGCCTAAATCGTCAAAACCCTCACCAGTCGCGGCGGTGGAAGTCTCACGCAAAGGGAAACCCTAGTTATGAGAAATTTGAGAGAACAACGGGTGGTAGAAAGTAAGGGAAACCCTCGAAAAAATTAAAAAAAAAAATCTACTAGTTTTAAGTAGACTTTTATGTGGGATCTAAAATTTTCTCTTAAAAATTTATAAGAGAAGTTTTTAAACCTATGAAAATGAAAATTAAGAGAGAACAGGCAAGTGGATTGGCAGCCTTGGGAGGGGCGGGGCGGTTTTTTTCATTGGCAGGTTGAGTAAGGAAACCACATGCAAACCGCATGAGCATAGGCGGGCGGTGGGTGCACACGCCAACGGCCGGTGCGGCGGGGTGATTCACTAGTGCGGAGCGGTTTTTGTGCGGCCCTAATTAAAACTTTTACGGGATAAATAAAAATGTTCCATTGAATGATATGTACATGTATCATTGATATTAAATATTTCTCTGAACATAAAATTATTTTGTTTAAGAGAAACATGAAGTTATAGAGTCAAAGAAAGTCTAAAATCATTTTTTACATTAATTCCCATGTTACTTTTTATCAATGGTGTGTACTTATTATTACGAATAAATTGGCTTTGAAAGACCAACGTATATACAAACTAATTGAACTAGAGTAAAGGGCACAAAGATAATTGAAAAACTGAGGAAAGATATTTATGAATTTATTTTTGTTTTTGTTTTTCAGAGAAAGAGAGGAAAAATCCCTTGTCCATTACTTCTTGTCTTTTTTTTTTTTTTTCCTTTTTATTACATACCTAATTTATAAGAGAGTATCTTATGACAATGTTTACAAAGTGACAAAGGGTGTTCATTAGTAAAATATTTCTTTAGCACCTAATAGTTTGTCTATTTGTCACGACAAGTAGAAAAACTTATCCGGAATATTGATTAACATAAATAAAATATTCCAATAGATAGCACAAAGTTAGAACACTCTATATACTCACAGCGCATATAACTAAATATCATATACATCGTATTCATATAATATTATGTTAAATTTACTGATTTTGATATAACTAATTGTGTGTGTATATATATGTATATTTTCTTATCCGACGTCCTTACAAAATGATACTTTGCAAATTTTTTTTATATTATTATAACAACCTTTGATTTTAATATATATTATATGTTTCAGTGATAATTATCTTTGCGCTAGTAGTTCTCATGTTACAAGATTCTAAATAAAATTCGCATATAAATCAATTAGTAATATAAAATATGAAATAAAATATTATAACTGTTGAATTTATCTGGCTGTGAGATATGAGACATTTTCATATGCTAGTCTAAAGCACATGCTATATATATGTTGGACATATTTGAGAAAATTTATCGAAGTAGGAAAAAAAATTAAAATAATAAGTAAAAAAAATCAATAAAGGACCTGAAAAAAAAGCATGAAAAAAAGACCAAAAAATAAAATGACTAAAAAAAAAAAAAAAACCTTATCATTACAGGAAAATAAACTACAATGAAAAAAAAAAGTCGAAAAAAAAAACCGGAAGACAAAATAAAAAAAGTTTTTTGTTTAAAACAAACCGTTTTGGATGAAAACTCAAGTGCATAGCAAGTGCATTTTGAGATATATATATATATATACACACACATATAGGGTTGGTCTCCTGTTTAATACTGGCTGATATCTGACAATGCAAACTTCAGTTACTATAAATATAAAATTCAGTTATTAGAAATGTAAATTTATACATAATAAAATATAAAATAAGGAGAATTTATATTCACTTTAACTACATTTATTTCTGTATGAATTCACATTTTTAATAACTGAAGTTTACATCATCAAATATCATACGGTACAGGATATAAGACTTCCCGAGTGTGTTTATATATATATATATATACACACACGTACGTAAATGGGCGTCGTATTATCGAGCATTTGGTGTGTCGGTGTCTTTGGTTGGTTTAATTAGGAGGTTTAACTCTTTCGTCCTTTTTGTGGCTGCCACTTCCGAATTTCTCCAAATGCCAATGGAAGAGAAAAGGATAATGTGCCAAAAAGTTAGGACACCAGCTGACCCTACTACCCCATTTTGATGCGGGTTGTGGAACCTACTCATGTGTATACCTTTCTCTTCCTAAGGCTAAAATATAATTGTCAAATACAATAAAAGGAGATTGAATATCACCATTTAAAAAAATATATATATCACCATTTTTTTAGATAAATAAATATCTTTAGGTATTAGGGTTTGTTTGGTGTATGAGTTTGAGTTGAAATTGATAAGTTTAAATAGTGATTGATGTGTACTTTTTCAGAAAAGACAAAAAACTTTTGGGGAAAAAGATAAAAATTGAGTTAAAATCTATGAGTTTGGACCTGTGGTCCAACGCACCCTTAGTATTTTTGTTTTTGTCTTTTTTTGGTTTTTGGCTTATGACCGACAAATTTAATGCGAATAACCGGGAAATTAGTTTGCGTGTTGTCTTTCCTGTGTTCAAATCCATTAGTCAAATAAATAAATAAAAAAGAATATGTCTAATTGAGTGGAAGCCTCGAATGCATCTTTTCCATTGGTTGCAATATATATATATGTATATAAACGTATGTATGTATATACACATACATATTTACTGTACTATCTACACATACATACATATTTACTTTGCTATCTACACATACAGACATATTTACTGTACTATCTACACATACATTCGCTAGTTTTTTTTAAAAATATATATATATATATATATACTTTTATAGCTGAACTTATGGGAATTATTTCGACTATTTTGACTTTGTTAAAAATTACAACCATGACTTCTTTTAGGGGGTGTTTGGTGTTTGAGTTGAGTTGAAATTTTTAAATTTGAATAGTAATTTTTGTTGATTTTTAAAAAAGACAAATTTTTTTAAAAAAAAAAAGATAAAAATTTGAGTTTAAACCTTAAGTTTAAACTTGAGCTCCAAACGGAATAGTTTTAGTTTGACTACGTTTAGTTTTGACTTACTTCTCTCTCATTGCATAGGTGTTCTTGTGAGATTTCATCAGACAGTGCTAACAATTATCTTAACGAGATTTGTGTTGAGCTTCTCACGTTTTAAAGAAGAAAATCATGTTGCGGATACACTTACTCTTATACGATCAACTTAGATGATGTTACTTAGTGGTTCAACGATTTGGGCTTCTGTTCCTTGGTGGCTGGTCGTTTGACAACTTTTTCTTGTTAGAGATTTTGTAATTAATAGACTCTGATAGTAAATATTTAGCTTCCGTTTGATAAGTTAATTAGAAATGAAAATTTTAAATTGAAATTAATTGACTTTTTAAAAATTAGTTATAAATTTATTGACTTATCAGAAAAATATAAAAATTAAGATTAAAAAATCCGATTTAATTATAATTGAACCTTAATGTGAAATAAAATATAACTTTTTTTTTCCCCCCGCTAAGCTTTTTCCTATTAGATTCTGACCGGTGGGGTTTTAAAGAGTGACATTAATTTATAGACAACTTTCGAGATGCGAGTCAAGACTCAATTCTTGAGACTGTCTGCCCACTAGTAGTGGTTTTCTCCACCACCCCCCCCCCCCCCCCCCCCCCCCCCTCCCCCCAATTTTGTAAATTTCTTTTCTTTCTATTGTTAATATTCAGTTGGAATTTGCTAGAAGATAAGACTATTAGTGGGTATCAATCGAATTGACATGTGTTAATAATCTTAAGTTTTATATGATATTTTAACTTAACTCTAATTAAATTATATTTTTTCATCTCAGTTTTATTTTTTTTTCTGAAAAGTCAATAAAAATTATTACTAGTTTTAAAAAGTCAACCAACTCTAATTTAAAAATTTCATCTCCAAATAGTGAATCAAACGCAAGCTTAGTTTTGAATTAATTTGTATCTCAATTAATATAACAATATTCAGTAATATAGATATTTTTATGCCAATGACCGAGAAATTAATTTGTATTTGTGTTTCTTTTTGCAAAATCATTGGTCAAATTAAAAATTAAAAAAATAAATTAATGTCTAATTGAGATCTTATCCTTGTATGTTATCCATTGGTTGTGAGCTATGTATATACTACATCTATAAATATACGTACCTGTATATACATACATTTTCCCCGAACAAGTCAAAGACATCTCCTTCCCAACTACTGGCATTTTAGATAGTATATGTATGGACGCGGTTCACTATTCTACTTTGGATTCTTTTTTCTTTTCATATTTTTTTTCTTCATTTGTGTCTGCATGATACTCCAAGTATTATTCCAAATATTATTGTAATATAATTAAAACCAACTATGGAAAATTCTAAACACCCACAGGATGGATGAGTTGACAATGGTAAGTAGCTTTGCTAGGTTTTTCCTCTTCGTTCATCCGGATTCGATTCCCATTTGCCTCCTCTTAGGTCTCGTTCCAACTTCGGCTGTTGAAACATGGTTTGGTGATGAAATGGTAGACCCTGGATGACTGACTGAGAGAAATTATTATAAAGAACATGTCTGCTTGCCAAGGAATTTCTGTTTGTGAAGTTGAAAACCTGAAAAATGATGGGTCAATTTTCAGATCCTTTTAATCAAAAAAAAAAAAAAAAACATGGAAAATTCTAAAGCATTAACGAATTAAGAAAATATTATGTTTGAGAGAATCCATTTCAATTAAAGTTTGTTCTAACTCTTTCTGTTAAATTGTGATAAAGATGCACCAACACATTTTCTTGTCCTGTAGAGTCGGGAGTGTTTGTGTTACGTGTGCATGGGGTCCACGGGCTTAGGTTAAAAGATGCTAGTGGGGACTAACGAAAAAGAAAGAAAACATAATTAAAAACATTTTCTTAATTAAGTTAATATATATTTATGTATAAGGGTTACTTTCATATATTCATCATGAAGAATTTTAGTGTCATTCTCACTCTATCACTTAAATTTTAAAAACTCTCAATTTACATCCTAAAATTTGAATACCCTCCTATTATAATTCCATAAAAAAACATACAAAAAATTAGAGATTTGTGGTGCTAAGCCCATTATGTTGAATTTATGCTTAAAAAAAACCCCCACAATAATGAACTTAATTCACTTTTTTTCGATATGTTATTAATTGAAATTTTGATAAAATGGATAAAATAAGGTTAGATTTAACGTTCATAAAAGTAAAGTGACGTCCCTACAGTTTACAAGGTATACATGAGAATAATCCTATATATAGTTGTTATAAAATGCCATGTAATGGTGAAAAAAGAAAGAGAAATGAGTCCGTATTGTATTATATTGCACTGTACTGTCATACATATGTGTAAATTATCAAGAAAAGTAATTGAGCTAGTCTGATCATACTTATAAATTGCCGTAGTCTATTCATTAGTTCTATTATTTCATTTATTTACAAATAAAAAAGATGTACAATAATTACGTACCTGGGTACATTGATCTTGTCTACTTCCAAAATTGTAAATTGGTTTAATTCCCATGGGCCATCTGATGGGAAAATAACAAGAAATAAAATTGTATTTATGAACTTTCTTTTCTCAATTATTGTAGGTGGCAGAGTCAGCAATATAGCATATTCCATATTCCCAACATTTGGTTTTGTTTGTTTTTTTTTTTTTAAAGAAAAACGCTAGAAATGTAGTGATTCTAATCCAAATTTTCATTTTTTTTATTGATTAAGATTCTCTGTCAGTTACTAGCAAGAGATTGTAGCACTAGACAATGAGAGTCGTATCACTTCCTTACAAAGCTCTGACTTGGGCACGTAAAATCTTGTGTTAATCATCAAGGATATACCCAAAAAAAATTAGAAATAATTTAAAATCTGTTAAAAAAAATTGGGATTATTGGTAGTTGGCACTATTATTATTATTATTATTTATTTTTTTGTTGCCCCTTTGGCTGTGTATACTTATTTAATTTTATATGCGGTTGGTTGAGGCTATTTTCTCCGTGGGTTTACGTACCAACCCCGACAAAAGAAAAGTATAGACTAGTTCTTCATCATGTCATGATAATATATATTTGTGTGTGTGTATATATATATATATAAAATTGTCTATTGTCAAATTATTAACTTAACCATAGTTTTCACAAAGTTAATTTTTATAGAATGTCTAAGTATAATAACTAACCATTGTAGCATCTAATTAACCAATTATTTTGCAAGTGGGATATTTTCCATGGACCATATAAACATCCCATCTATATATATACATATATATATATATGTGTGAAGTAATTGGTTTCCTCATTAATTCTTCTACGCTTTGTGTTGGTTTTTTACGTTGCAATCAACACTTTTAAAAATGAAAAAAACTCAAAATATCCAACAATTATTCGGTGTAGGTGTGTTGCTTTAGTGATCATGAATTGGTTAAGAATCTAGTATACACTGGTAGTTTAAGGCTCATTTATGCTAAATAATTCGGGTCTATGTGTATTTATACACATACATACATGTATATGTGTTTATATTATTGATGCATTATATGGTTTTATCAAATCCATTGTCATTGTCGCTTGGTGATTTTGTCATCAACATTTCTATATTAAAAAAAAAAAAAAACAAAGAAAAATCATTTTTATTGTATTAACATGCTTGTCGCGTGTGTGTGTGTGTGTGTGTGTTTATCTTTTCATTTTCAGAAAATTCAAGAGTTAGATTAAAAGAATAAAGGCGAATCTATAAGCGTCGACCTCAATTTTCCCTAATTGAGAAGAAGACGTCTATATTTGGATCCTCCTATCTCAGTTCATTGGACTAATTATAAACATATATTTGTGTCATAATTATTCATAGTGGTGTAATGTCTCCTATCGATTCTTTCTTCCTCCTTTTCTTTTTTCCTCTTAATAGAAGGTTGCATATGGGAGATATCAAAATACTACTTTCGTTTACTCAAAAAAAAAAAAAAAAAAAAAACCCTACTTTCGTCCAAAAAATTAATCTAGCTTTAAAAAAAAAAAAATAAGGGGGGGGGGAGGAAAAAAAAAAGAGACCAGCAAAGGAAAAAACTTTCGTACAAAACAATGGCACTAACTGCTCCTTTTTCTCCTTTTTCTTTATTCCCCATTTTCACAACTTTAAAAATGTTTATTATTATTATTTTTTAAGCTTTAACAAAAGTTGCGTGGCAAATTAGGTTTGTAAAACCAATCTTCCTTCAAATATCTCCTCTTTTCCAGCCACCAAAAAGGAGATTCAAAGTCTCCATAAAAATATTTTAAAATGTGCCCTTGATCTTTATGTGATTTTCCCTTCCTTGCAATCCCTTTTTCCATTATGGTCAATATTTTAAGTTCTTTAGTCTCATTTTAGTAGTGCATTTTGCAATCTTTTAGTTGCATTTTTTTTGTCGCATAGTTTGACCATAATCACCAAATATATACACTTTTTATGAGCAAAAACAAAAACCCCAATAAAACTTTTTTTTCCCCTCTTTATTTTTACGTAAAAAAGTAGATGCCCTAATACACAACATACGTAAAATATTCCAAAAGAAAAAGCTCTCTCCTTTCATAGTTTTTCCCACTAGTCCAAAAAATATATATATATACACACACACACACATATATATATGTATGTATAAATTTGTGCCATGAATCATGCTAAGTATTGCACTGCCGTCAAGGATAAATCACAATGTGTTTCTTTGCATGTGATTGCGGACAACCGGACTTATTTCAATTGAGAGACATAAAAATTTAGATTATTCTCATATATGCCCCTAAATTTTAGGATAGTTTCCATTTTATCTACAAATTTTAAAATCTACTGCTTTATCCTCTAAACTTTGAATTTATATCTCACTTAATCCCTTTTATTAGAATTAACTTTTGCTAAAAACATAGGGAAAAAGGGAAATTAGTCCTATTAAACACAGTTTGTTAGGATATGTATTCCAAACAAATATGAAAAGATCAAATGGTTGTACTTAACTCGTTTTTCTTTTGTTTGTTTTGAAATGAAATTATTGTAAAAGGGGTTAAGTGGGGGCCAATTTAAAGTTCGAGAAGATTAACGAGAGTTTTTAAAATTTAGGGGACAAAGGAAAAATGATCTTAAATTTTAATGGCATGTATGAGAATAATCCTAAAAATTTCGATTTGAGCCACAAGCAGCTGAAATTAGCTTGTTGGAATTGGATTACTTGTAATTGGGATAGTGAATTATGATCACTTTATTGTATTGTACATCACAACACTCTAAAAAGGAAAACAAAAATGTAAGACTTCCAACTCTAACGAGTGTTCATATTTGGGAGTGTGCGAGACTCCTTTACCTTTACTAGAAAATAAAAATCATTGAAAGAAAAAAAGAGAATAAAACGATAATGCATTGGAAACGTCTTCGTATAAAATTCTCTTTTTTTTTTTCCGAGTCCAAGTACTTTTTGAAGAATTTTAACTCCCAATGTTATACTTTAACGTAGAGTTTTTGAAGGGTTACAGGTCAATCACGAACAACAACCTCACTTTTAGGGATGTAATTGGTCAAATGTATGGACTTGCACAGTGAGAGTGATTTTGTTTGTCATTTTCTTGAGAAATTACAGCAATAAATGAAGGAAAAATTGATGTTCCACATGTGACTTTCTATTTGCAACATATTATATATATATATATATATATAAGGGTCGCCAAAAAAGAGAGAGAAATCAAAAGAAATAAAATATCTAATTATTGGCATCATTGATTGTTTTTCATGCTTAAAAAACCTTCATAAAAAGGGGGAAAAAATAAATAGGCAATTTTTAAACATAAACAAATGGACAAATTTTTTTAATCTAGAAAAGTATCGTTAATTAGTGATTAAATGTCGACGATAATCAATCAGTAATTAATCATACTGATCAATCACTAATTAATTATAATTAATTAGTCAATTATTAATTGATTATTAAAAAAAAAAAAAAAAACTGCTTTCCTAATTTCATTAAATTTTGATCATTGATTAAAAAAATTTCTTAAAAAAAAAAAAAACACTTATCCACATATTCTTTTTGGAAATTATCTCTATTTTGTCGCTCTATCATTTTTCTTTTCCTAGTCTAACATAGATTCGGTGCCTAGTTTAATTGGACAACGGAAAGTGCAAAGCCATGAGAATAGAAGCACCCTACTCCTACAAGTGGACATAGGAGTTGAATTGTTGTAGGAGACACTATTTTAGGTTCATTAATGAACGTACATTAGGGGCACTTCACAACTACTTTAGAAGTGGTTTACATCAATCAAAGTGTACTCGGTAAAATTAAACTAGGAAATTTTTTTTTTTACTTAGGCTGTCAAATCAATCAAAGTGTACACGGTAAAACTACATTAGGAATTTTATTACTTAGGGTGTCAAATCAAAGTATATTCCTAAGTAAGAATGCAAATTGTTCGTTTTCAATTATTTTTAAATTTTTAAATTTTTTTTTTTTAACATTAGATTTAAAGCGTGCGTAAAATATGATGGGACGTGATAGATATCTAATTAGTAAAACATTGTCCTTCTGGTGGCTCAACATTGAATGCAAATTATTCGGAACATAATAATTTAGAAAGATTCACAGGGCGTACAATATCTTTTACCCTACTATTTGGAGGCTCAACACATGAACAGAACAAACTTCAAAAATTTGTCACATTACTGCTACTCCCATTCAAGAGTGTTCAAGACTAGATGAAAGTTCGACCAGGGGCTGTACTCCTTTCAACTTCTAGTGAAAAAGAAAGAAAAGGATAAATATGATGGTGTGTGTGTCTATATATTTATTGGATGAATGAAAGTCCGGGAAGCGGACGATTTGTGTAATCATAATCCCTAGGTAATACCAAAGAGGCTTTCCGGATACTAACATGAATGTTTTTTGTAGGTCCTAATGACGGGTCCTACCCCTTAAATGGGGAGTGTGTCAACTTAGCCCCTCTAAATGTGCTAGCAGTCATGATATGTGGGGGCGTTATTCCAGGCACGTAAAAAAGAGTATTGGACTGACATGAAGAAGCATTCACCTTCAAGATCCTTAAAAAGACCACTCAATACTCGAAGCTTTGATAACTGACTAAATAATGTATTCCCTACATTGGATATGTCTCTAAAGAATATTAGGTGAAGGGCTTCTAAACAAAACACCCAAATGCGGTTGTTACTGGTTTTACTCCAGGAAAAAGCAAGATCAACTATTTATGACAAAATAATATACTACAGTTTATGGTAAAGGGTAATTGGCGAGTATACCCTTTCCAATCTAATCTCTTAGATATGAAATTATGCTGTAGTTGTAAGCTAAGCAGAATTAAGTGGAAGACACTCAAATCAAATTCCAATTCCAAATCCCAGAAGTCAGTTTTGGTGTTTTGTTTTTTTGTTTTTTTTTTGTTTTTTTGTTTTTTTTCAAGTTCAGGGTTCAAAATATACTCTTGAAGTTCAAGGGCAGATGGACCAACTGTCCATTCCCACCGAATATACTTGATTCGAGAATTTGAATTTACTTGAAAATGTTTCTAAATCCAACGCATACCACTGAATAACCATTGAGAGAGAAGGACAAAACTCTTCGCGAAGAAGGTTTACCGTCCAAGTCGTGGTTGGCATTTGTTATTCTAGTGTGTCAAAACTCCCCTTATAGCTGTAAACTACTTATTCAGAGGAAATATATTTTTTTCTTTTCTGCTACAGAAACTAGTCTAGAAAGAACTATTCTAAACTTAAGATCTTCAAAGAAGTCAGACACAACTTCGGTGAAAAAATTGAGACATGTCAGATCCCAAAGATGAGCGGAAGTAGTACAAAGTGGGCCATAGAATCATAAGCATGGACTTCTAACAGTTTATGCTATAACATTAAACATGACACTAATTTTAATACCAATTTTTGTACTTCTTTAAGAGGTGTAACTACAAATAACAAGTAGACTACAAGCAGATGGTTTATCGTTTTCTTATCTTTCAGTCATCAAGGTGGCAATGACATCTTCAGTAAGGGATCAAAACTGTATTGCTATGCTGAAAAAACTCTTCATAACAACTTACCTTAGTGAGGAATAACCTGGTCCAAATTAGGCCCTGATTTTGCACAAAAATTGCCTCTATAATAGTTGATTTTCAAATTTCACTCGAGTAATTTCTTCAACAAGATTGTGTAGAGTATTGTATTTTGACTCCAACCATCAAACACGTCATAATTTTCCGTCAATACATTCTGTTGCCTTTGTTTGATCAACATGAGCACACTCCAAGGTCTTGACTCCAGATTGTGAGCTTGAATTTGCGTTTCTAGACCCCGATGGGAAGTATGGCAATCCATTTCTTTGACTATGAATTCTGAGATTCTTTTGAACAAATACGAGATCTTCTACTCTCTCTACTCCTAATCTTTTGGCTGTTTCTCGGTATGGAAAGCCATTATCTTGACAGATCTCTCGACACATCGTAACACTTGAAACCTGACTCAAAACTTTTATTGCTAGTGTCTGCAAGTGGGGCGTCTCAAAACCAAAGTTTTCCCACCATGTGACTGGGTCCATTTTATCCCTACAGTCCACAGCATCTTCATCTCCTAAGGAACCCTCTAATCGCCAGTAAGAGCTAAGTTGCTCTCTAAGAATTCGTCTGGTCACACTTTCACTCTCGTATCTCTCCACGGTAGCCTTCCATCCCCGCATCACAACTTTATCCTTCGCTTGACCCTTCCCAAAATATCTTGGATTCAGAATGTAACCAGCAGCATGAAGTGGAGAAAATAACGGATCCCATCTGTTCTCTATGAGTTCTTCCAATTGGTTCAATATCGCACCGTCGATTCCCTTATTTCTTACAGCTTCAAGAGCCTGAACCCGCCAATTACAAATATCACCCATGATGAATCTGTCGATATCAAGTGTCACTAGCAATCTGACAAATGGCTCAAGCAACTGCACCAACAAATTAGCATTCCCCCAGAAACTATCCTTTAAAATGGCAGCTTCAATCTTTACAACGTCATCTGCAAAATTATTTAGTTTCCACTGTTTCCACTCCTCACCAGCAACTAGCTCTTGAAGTAGTTCCTTTTGTTCAAAAATCCTTTGGACAATGCAGAAGAACGGTGCAAACTTGGAAGCAAGCAGGTCACAACTTCCTATTGGATTTCGAGAAAACATCGATGGAGAAAAACGCTGATACGTGATTACATGTTGTTCGATTTCTTTTGCGCATATGACAACAGATTTTACCCAATCCAATTCAGCTATTTCTTCCATCAACATACGGATAGAGTATGAAGTGCAGGGAGACAAAAATATATGAGGGAACTTTGTCGACATAAGAGAATCCGATAATTGATTAGCATGCTCTAGATGTGAGACTATCTGAAGCACATTTGTGGGCCCAACATCCGTAATCACATCACCCAGAACACCCACAAAAAGATTGTCTGCCCCTTCAATGTCATCTACATCCACTGCTTTCATGAAAACGTGACCTCTTGGACTGGAAACAAATATATTTATGTGCAAACAGCCAATCATGCTTTCTAAGCGACCAACACAGAGTATGGTGCATCCTGTATGAGGCCAGAACTCCCTATCTAGAGCCACAGATTTCTCAATCCTTCCTTTCTCTTTACTTAAAAAGGAATCAGATAGCTCATCTATCGACAAAGGCTCATACCTGTGGCCATAACATGCAATTGCTTTGGTCATATCACGAAAGTAATGAGAATTGACGACGCTGACATTTAATCCAATGGCGTAAAAGAATCTCGCAACTATATCATCTACATCTTCCTTGGAGACAGGGTTGGAATTTGGTCGTGATGTCTTAATGCGCTTGCTGGGCTTGTCACCTCCAGAAGTTCTCTTCTTCTTCCGGGCAAGGCGCTCTTCCTCTAAAGCCTGAAATGCTTCTCTTAGTGAGTTTTCGATTGCTGGACAGCTTTTGACCCCGACACCCGTGTACCCAAGTAAGTGGGCTCTAACGCGTGAATAGGATCCATTATATCGTAGATTACAGTGATTGCATTTCCACCTTTTGGTACCACTTCCCTTTTCAAACCCCCCAAAGACACTAACATGCTTCCATCCCCACTTGTCAGATTCTGGTGTCATAATTCAACTCCGAGCTGAATTCAAACGAGGACAATCAAAGAAATGAATAATTGAAATCACAAATGTCATCCTTGGCACCAGGAGCAGAAAAACAAACACGTAAAGCACGGTAAGTGATCATATAAGCTCAAAACCTAAGATAGCACACATTCAAGAAAATCAAAGATGTCCACAAAAAAGAATACAACTCACCCTCCACTCGACGTACTCAACTGATGGACTAGTTAGTTTCACATTTTTTGTTTCAAATTTTGTAGTATAATATGCAAATACTTATGGGCTACTTAGACTTGACCATAATCATCTATTTAACTCTTGAATTTAACCATCTAGAGATATAAACCGAATGATGCCCATTCAAAATGAGCATAGAAGAATACGGCAACCGGACTGTTAACTTTTTTTCCTACGTTATTGACAACTAGTTGATTCCATTCTAACATTTTTTAGAGATAATTGCCTGTTGCCTCAACGGTTACTAAATCATACCATATCCCACATAATTTTATATGAAATTACAGGTAAATCAACTAGTTGTTACAAGTTCAATATATACACATATACATATATATTATATATGTGTGTGTGTGTGACAAGGGATATCCCGGAATCTCCCTCTCCTCCATAAAAATTGTGTTGTTGAACTAGAAATCATATATACCAAATAATGAGATTATCAGGCAATTGTTCCAGCACACCAAAAAAAAAAAAAAGGAGAAAAACAGCAAAGTTGCAAAAATTGCAAAATTTGGGGTTAAAGAAAAAAATATACTAATAATAAAACAAACAATGGGTAAAGCAGCTAAACGTTTGTCAAGATTAAGACAGTAGAATTTTGATTTCCAACATAATTTTCTATAATTTAGAAATCGAACCCCTTATTTACGTAGTTGAATGAAATAATCGAAAGAAAGGAAAACAATTTTCAATCGGAAGACGAGGAGACGGCAAGAATTTTACCTGAAACGGCAAAAAAGCGTTTTGCGTAGTCGATTCGACTTGATCGAAACTTGGGCGTTTCTTCGTTTAGGGTTTCTTTCCAATATGTCCTCGGCAGAAACTCTCAACCACCTTGTTTTAAGGATCATCATCCGTTTTTCGTTTTCGACTTGGGCTTTTTTTTTTTTTTTTTTGTTTTTTTTTTTTAGGGTTAATTTTGTTAATAAACCCGAATTAAAAAAAATAAAAAAATAAAAAAATAAAAAAAACTGAACTATATTTATAGGTAAAGTCATAATTAAATATATATTTAAAGAAAATTATACCTGATTAAATATATTTTAAAAAAACTATACTTTAATCAAATATATATAGTAAATTTTACGTCATAAAGCTATTTTGATAGTACAGTTCCCTGTCAAAAAGATATAATTAAGATTTTAATCTTAATTAAGCTTACGTGATCTGAAAAAGTGTGTAATTTCCATTCATTTTAATGAAATATCGATATCAAGAGCCATTTTCATAAAAAACACAAAAGTTTGAAATAATGTAATGTATAAAAGTAAAAATTAGAGATCAACTTTATATTAATAGTATAATGTAGAGATTATTTGTGAAAATACCCTTTTTTTCTTATTATTTGTATATACACACACATACAATTTCAGTCCATATTTCCCAAACTCAAGCCCTATCCCTATCGTTTGATTAAGTGGTGCACATAAATCATGAGAAAATTATCTAAATAGTCTTTTTTTTTTTTTTTTTTTCCATCTATTAACCATTATAAAGCAAATTTTCCCCTCTTGACCAATATAACTTAAGTTTAAGTTTTATTTTTTTATCATGTTGGAATAGTGCCAAATATTCGTATCATGTTGGTATAATGATATTTAATTTTATGTCATTCATGTGCTTTCCATAGTTATTCATCATTTGATGTCATTTTTTTAAGTTCTGTTATTATTATTTTCGATGAATAAAAGTATACAATTTTCTCTATGGTATTTTTGTGCCTAAATAACATATATACCAATGATTGTATGCAAGAGCGGTGCCAAATAATAGTTTAAGTAGGTGGCGCTAATAAAAAAATTTGAGATAATTTTCTTTCTAAAAGAAGGACTTAATTACATAATATAACAATTAAATGTGAGTACAATTTAAAGCTTTGTCATAAAATGGGTGTATAGTTAAATTCTAAATAGATTTTGGAAGTAAAAATTAAATCGCAATTTGAGTGTGAACACAGTTATAACTTTTCTGATAAAATAAGAACACAATAGAAATTTCTCTTTTTAATGTTCAAAAACGTTTTGCACTCCGTCCAACTATTCTTGTTTGTACTTATTTATCAAAAAAAAAAAAAAATCTGCTTGTACACGTTTTCAAGAATTGAAGAGAAAATATCAAAAGAAACTCCAATAACAAAAATCTCATCAGAACGTGATTGCAGGTATAACTCAACGGTAAATATTATATTTGATTTATTTAAAGATGTAAAATTTGAATCCCCAACCCTAAATTTAAAGAGAAAGAAAAAAAAAAGATCTCGTCAGAGATGGAGTCAATAGTTGGCGGGCATACAGCTTCACCACTCAATGGTAAAGAAGATGTTTCTTTTTATTTTTTTAAAAGATTTTCCACCTATTAAGAAGATATGTCGGGATAAAATGATCTTTTATCACACCCGATTGATGTAGTACACCTTAGTAAAAGACATGTTATAATTCCGTTACTAAATTTAACAATAGGATGAAATTTGAAAACATTTTAAAATTCAGGAGAACGAATAAATAAATTAAAACTTTGAGGGCAATTTGTTACGAGATTTAATAACTTGGGGGAAGACGTGAAATTTATCTTCTTTTTTTTTTTTGCTTGAGAACTCATGGCTGGAAACAATCCTTACCCTAAACTCTTATGTTTGTACACAAATTTCACTAAAATATTTTTTTCCTTCTAATTTGACTTTACAGATTTTTTTTTCCCTTTTCAAACTGTCTAAAAAAATATATATATATTTCTCAATTTGTCTCGATTCAATTACGCAAATCATATCCTAGGTTTACATAAATTTTAATACTCAGGATCTTAAAACAAATGAAAATGCAATAATATAAGAGATGACATACCTTGATTCTTGTTGATTTCCTTTAAAGAAATTGTTCATAAATGATAAGTCTAAAAAATATATATAATAATAATAATTTTCTCTCTTGAGCCTTTTAGGTTTGACATACATTTTAAATGTAGAGAGAACTATCCATATATGGGAAAAAAGAGGATAAGTTTCTAATTAAGACATTAAATCATACATTTTATCAAAATATACAGTTAATAGAAAATATCTCTTTATCTTTTCCGTCTGTTTTTTTTTTTTTTTTTCCCTACACTTGGTGATTAAGGATTTGAATTCTGCACTTTTGATGGAGTCAGATATGATATTACTACTAGACATGTAGCAACATAATATCTTCTTCTTAACCAATATTTAAGCACATAATAATTGTAAAAACATAATTACCTATTAGTTAAGTAAAATATAATTAAATTAAAGAAAACCCATGCAAGCCATTTCATATATACTTTATATGTGGTTACATACATAGTCTAACATTAGTATTACACCTTACTCCACTAAAAAGTACAGAGTTTGAATTTCCATACCACAAGTTCAATATATATATATATATATATATATATATATTTGAACATCCAATACATACTACCTACCATTTGGCATCATCATTTGAGAATATTTAGAGAATTTTATTTGAATGATCATTTCAAACATGTGTTTGTTAAAAACAATTAAAAATAAAAGCATCCAAATGTCATTAGCTTGTTCTTCTTAGGTGACAAAAAGTACCATCCCAAAATTTTCTTACAAAATAAATTTTGAAAATTATTTCAGATGTCATTTTTTTCTCTCTCCTTATGTCTTGTTAGATATATATATATATTTTTTTCAAAAACATATTTAAAATTTTTTTTATCTAAATACTATGTTCCGAATATTAACATTTAAATACTAATTGGAATAAAATTTTAAATGTTTATGTTCAAAATTTTTTATTTAAATGTTTTTTATCCGAAGTATTTTCACTCAAACGCTTTTCACAATCGGATCATACTGTGTGATGCCCTAGAAATTTATAAACTTGATTTATGAACTATTATTATGGATTTCTTTCATTAATATAATTATAATGAATTATTTTGATGAATATCAAATTTCAAGATCATGAATGATTGTATATGTATCATCAATGTGATGATGTCGATGATTTAACAATATTGAGTTTCTTTATTTAAATGAGAAATTTTAAATACATAAAAAATGAGTTGAACGATATATAAATTTATACAAAAAATTTATTATGTCGTATTAGAGGGATAACTTTAATTTTTGACAAGAACCCCGATTTTTATTAGTAGGTCAATTTAATGATCTTAGTATTTATTTTTGATCATATCAATAGTTAAGTTTTGAGAGTATGATTGGGAAAGTAATGTGTCACATAGATAGAAGATGAGTGATTAGTATTTACTCTTAGGAAATTCAAAGGTGGAAGATTGATAAAGAATTGTGCTTGAATTTGAAATCAATGGTGTAGATTTTATGTTAAGAGATCCTAGGCAAATCAATGGCCAAGCTTTGAATGATAAGTAACCAATGAGAGCTTAAGGTGAGGATAGGTGTGATGAAAAATCCAATGGATGAGAATAAGGATGACAACCTTGGATCAATGGTGGAAAAATTGGAAGAAAGAAAAACAAAATAAAAATGAAAAAGCTATAGAGGGATATGAATTATTTTGTGTCAAGAAGCAAGAAGAAATTTGAACAAATGAGAAAAAGAAGAAAGTGGTGCATGCATGCAACCTTATGTAATAAATGACATCGTTTAATTTGCCAAGTTAACTCAAAGAAGAGACAAGTGAAAGTGACCAATTGTCTCCACTTTGTTGAACAAAATTTTCACTCTAAATCCCTCCCAAAAGTGGCGGCAATGCAAAGGATGAATTAGCCAAAAAATTTCCATTTTTACCCCTCAAAATACAACTTTTTCAAAGTAGATGTTGGCTGAAGACAAGCCCCTAACATTTCATTTTATTCTCACATAGGTTAAGCTCAAAAACCCTAGCTTCTCTAGCCACCACCAAGGTCAAAATAGGAAAAAAGAACAACCAACACTATCCACCATCTCCAACACCCCTCTAGCACCCTCCTCCCGCCATTTTCAAGCTCTAAGCAACCCTGTTACTAAGTTTGAAGAAGTGTGAAACGGAGTTAGATGATGTTTTACTAGAGGTAAACCAGTTATATTCTTTGTGTTTTAGTCATTTTTGGAGAACTAAAGCATGATGTTTAGTTATAATCTTAATGTTAGACTTTTTCTTACCTAGGAAAAAGTTTTGAGAAGAACTTTGGAGGTCCAAGATCTTAAAGGATCCACGGAGCATTTCGGTAAAATCTATGAACTTTGTTAAAGCTTGTAGTTGTTGTGGTAATATAGCATATTATTAGAAACTTTGGTATAAAAAATAAATCATATGATAAGATTCTACAGAAGATAAGCTTCATTTTAGGCTTTGGAATCACTTGGTTTGCTTATGTATGTCTAAAGTTATGTACACTTGAAGTTGTGACACAAAACTAGTGAGAAAATAAACCTTTGGGGTTTAGTCTAGCCACGGGTTTTATGTACTCTAAACCATTTAGACTAAAAATTTTGGATTAAAATATAAATCTAAAACCTTTATTCTTTAAGCTTTCCAACAAGGTATCATACGCCTTGAACGGATAAACGTACAGTTTTTGGTGAATTTTACAAGTTTGGACTACGAACCGAAAGTCTTTGCTGCAACACTGTACTAGCCACGGATTTTGTATATTTTGAATTAGTAAATCATAATTTTTTACAAACATTTTCTTAACATACTAAACAGACACTATAAGCTTTCCAATGACATATCTTTTGCCTTATTTGGACTTGTACATGAATTGTTATAATTTTTCTAAATTTACCCATGAATCTGGACTTGTGGTACAAATGTGGGACCAATAGTAACAAAACTTAAATTAATAGTATGAAATACTCAAGTACTAAAGGAAATAACTTTATTGCTGTAGATTAGACATCTCAATCTTCAAAATGAGATAACATGCGCTTAAAACGGATATGTACATAAATTTTAATAAATCACATAATATAATATTGTAATCTGGTAAACTGAGATTTTACAATAAAATACTTAAGAAAACGTCCACATTAATGTTTGAAATCTTGGAAAACAAATTATAAATACATAACTAGATGTTTCAAGCTTTCCAACAAATCATCAAGTGTCCAAAACGGGATTATACTCAAATATAAATAAATCTTACAAGTTAAAATTCTATACCGACAAAACGATTAAACATTAAAATGTGACATAAGGGTAAGTCATAACATATGAACATATTTAGTTATAAAATGAGTTGGTATTAATTATATGATCAAATAATTTGAAAAACCATAACTTTCTAATGTTGAATAACAAGTTTTAAATGTTCTAAGATAAAGTACACTAGAGGGTTACTGAGCATATACCAAGAGACTACCTTAACCCAACTAAATGATCATAACTAAGAGGATTGTGCCTTATAAGCCCAATAATAGGTGAGAGGTATACACTTAAGTGACTCATTGTCATCTTGATGGATTAATTAATTAATAAATAAATAAATAAATAAAATAATAAATACATAACCAAATGTAATTAATAAAGTAATTAATTAATTATAAGAATTCGTATGTGATAATTAAGATTATTATGTTGAGTAACTATATAATTATAATACATGATTAATTAGAGATTAATTAATCATTAATCATTGATATAATCATCAAAATAATTATGGATGATTAACTAGAAATTAATCAAACATTAAATATTAGATTAATTAAATTATTATTTATTAATTTTAGAACTAATAATTAATAATTATTATATGAGAATAAATACTTAAGTAACATAATTAAATTATTAACAATATAATTATTAATAAGTCAATTAAAATTATGTAATTTAATTATAATTACTCAATTAAATAGAGTAATAGTTAACTACTACCTACTTAATTAGTTAATTAATTAATTAATCAATTAAATAAAAAAATTAAATTAAATTAAATAAATAATAATAGTATAAATTTATTTAACACTTAATAATTAATTTGAATTAAGTTTTAAGATTAATTATGATATAAGTAAATTAAGCTCACTTTAATTTATAAAATAAATAAATAAATAAAGTTATATAAATATGATTTCATCTAATAATGAGATATTGTTAAATTAGGATAATTTTTCAAACTTAAGTAGTAGGAGGTACAACTCTGGAAGTTTAAGCACGTAGGACAAGTAAGTACAAATCTCACCTACAGCATGAAACAAAATATTTTTCTTTGTTGATACTCTACGTTTGCTATGACTTGACTTGACTTGATAATGTGATGAGTATATAAGTTATACGTATTGCTTTGATTAAGCATTTAATGTGCATTATTTCTCTTGCACGGACATGATCGACATGACTCACAGATATTTATGTCATAATGATAGATGCATAATGACATGTAAATCTACACATTGTCACAGTTAATAAGAATGAGGCAAATGAAATATAAGATTAAGTGTCGGACCAACATCCAATTAGTGAGATGATATGATAAGAACAAAAGTTATAAGATATGACATTGGAGGCAGTTGGAGGGTCGCTTCTCTAACTCCCAATTAGTTACGCACATATGGGTACGACATAGACAAGACATGCATATAATGAAGAATAAATGAACACACATGATCATATGTATTTTTGAACATTCTTGATGTTACGTGTGATGATATGATTTTATAAAAATGTTTTGTGAGATATTATTTGTACTTGCTTAGCGAAAGCTCATACGTGTGTATTCGTGCTGTAGGTAATGTGGGTAAGTAGCCCGCTACTTAGATGTTTCATGAACTGGTGAAGCTGTACGGAGACAATGAAGGAATGAAGTGAGATACCACTAAGAATTTAATTTTCGCATTTAGACTTCTTAAATTATTTGGTATCAACTATATTTATAATTATGTTTCCAATGTTTTGATACTACTAAACTAGTAGGAGTACTTTACGAGAAAAATACTTTAGACTCTTTCCTTTTAACTTACATGAAATTATAGTTTTTTTTTAAATATTATCTAAATACGAATTTGAATATGATATTTATTATTTAGATATTTTCAATTTCCTCAGTAAAAACTTTTAGTAAATTTAACTTTTATAATTCGAATTTGGTTTATGTAAAATATATATATATATATATGTATTTTTTGAACCAAACATGAATAAGTATTAAGACTAAAAAAAGAATAAGTAAGCTAGTTAACGATCCGAAAAATCGGGTCGTTAAAGTTGGTATTAGAACGGTATCTTGTCATCCTACCTTACGTCGTTTACACATTAGTTTCATGTCTGTCTAAGTAAGTTAGATTTTTTTTTTCAATTAGTGGTTGTTATCGACCTTAATTTTAAAACTAAGCATCTCTATATTATCATCATGCCACTAATTAGAGGATCATCACCTGAAGACACTTCTTAGTGAGCTCGGTGTTAAAATAACGGCTGCATTTCGGAGAGCTAGACCAGAGCGCCACTATAGAGAAACTCATCTGGGAGATTGACTTCATCACATAGAGTCTTTATGCAGCTCTTGTGGCATAACACGAGAAGCATAGTCGAGACTAGCAGTGGGGTGCTGCTAGGCGTTGGTGGGAGTATATTGGGTAAGACCTAAACCTCGTATGTTGGAGAGATTTTCGTCGCAACATTACGTAATACTTTGTAAGTCCTTTCCTTTACAGAGAAAGGATGGCTGACTTGACGTATGCACAAGGATGTGGGCGGCAAGATAGGCACTTGTACATGTTGAAAGCATATAGGAGTACAAACTCCGATTCGAGGAGGATCTTCTAGTCGAGTGTCCTTACGAATTGCGCTAAGAGGACGCATGTGAGTTGTTTTGGCAGGGAGTTCCCCACGAGATACGAGCACGTGTTCACTTTCCCCGACCATATCCAGATTACAATCACTTATGCTTAGAGGTCGTTTACGCCAAGATGCACCTGAGAGCAGAAAGGGTAGATACTCCTCCAACAAGGGGATTGGAGAATGCGGAGGATGCTAGCAGCCATGTTGAGGGACCAACCTCGCACCAACCAGAAGCCGTGGGAGACGATGATGCCCACATTGATCTAGAAGAGGAGGACCCCATCGAGGTTTTCACTGAAGGAGAAGATGACGAGACTGATGGTCCATGAGTATTGGTAGAAGATCGAGTATAGTTGTTTACTATTGGATATGTTACCCACGGTTTGTGGATGTTTTATATATTCTCTACCTTATGTATTTGATGACGCTTGTGTTATCCTTATGATTTATGTATTTTCTATGACTAATTATGACCAGTATGGTTGATCGTTATGTGAACTTATGACTATGTGATGTTATGACATGATGCTTTTAAGATATGATATGTCATGATTTATAGGTCGTACCTCTGCCATTTATGTTTAAATGAAACTCACGTCATAAGACTATGCTTAATCTAAAATAACTACGTGCGAGATATTAAACAAGCATGGTTCTTTTAGGTTAAACACTAGAGTTACATATAAAGCCATGGTACGTCCTCGAGCTGCAGCAGTAAGATGACCACAAGAAGCGAACCTAGCTGAAATGGTCGTTCACCTACAGTGCAGATTGGAAGACCAGGAGCGCGAATTGCAGAATCTCCACGAGCAGCTTGCTCAACAAAATCAAGAACTACCCCCTCCACCAGCTGTCCCAACTCAACCTGCAGCACCAGCTGTGTCTACAGCACAAGCCGCCCAACCTGTGGTCCGAGAAGAACTGTTGTATGAGAGATTCCGACATATGAAACAACCAGAATTCGAAGGATCCACCAACCCTTTGGAGGCTGAGGAATGGTTAACTTCCCTTCAAATAGTCTTGAACTTTATGGACCTCACGGATCAAGAAAAAGTGTTTTGTGCTTCCTATGTCATGAAGAATGATGCTCGTTATTGGTGGGAAATTGTGCAAATGAGGAGGAATGTACTTGAGATGACATGAAATGATTTCATTCAGGAATTCAACGACAAATTCTACAATCGGATGGCTATAAAAGCGTAGTAGAATGAATTCAACAGCATTAAGTAAGGTTCTATATCCGTAACTGAGGCTGTCCGCAAGTTCAATCAACTAGCACGACTTTGCCCTCAACTTGTGCCAACTGAGGATGAAAAAGTTAGGCGAATGTTAGACATGTTTCGCCCTGAGATAACGGCAGTGATCGATAGTGGTGAGAGACATAGAACCCTTCGAGATCAAAAAACACATTGGTAAGGTAGCTTATAGATTAGCATTACCGTCAGAGTTGTCAACAGTGCACAATGTCTTTCATGTCTCAATGCTGAAGAGATATGTCTCGGATTCGTCTCACATAATAGAGCATGAACCAATTCAAGCTCACGAGGACCTCACTTATGAAGAAAAGCATGTGCAAATTCTGGCTTGTGAAGAAAAGACTCTTAGAAACAAGACCATACCTCTTGTCAAGGTGTTATGGCGAAATCAAAAGATCGAGGAAGCCACTTGGGAACGTGAAGATGAAATGAGGAAAAATTATCCGTTTTTATTCTAATTTTCGTCCTCAAAAATTTTGTAAAGAGGGTAGATTGTGATGCATTAAAAATTCATAAACTTGATTAATGAACTATTATTATGGATTTCCTTCATTAATATACTTCTAATGAATTATTTTGATGAATATCAAATTTCAAGATCATGAATGATGGTATATGTATCATCAGTGTGATGATGTCGATGATTTAACAATGTTGAGTTTCTTTATTTAAATGAGAAATTTTAAATACATAAAAAATGAGTTGAACGACATATAAATTTATATGAAATATTTATTATGTCGTATTAAAGGATAAAGTTAATTTTTGGGAAGAACATCGATTTTTACTAGTAGGTCAATTTAATGATCTTATTATTTATTTTTGATCATATCAATAGTTAAGTTTTGAGAGTATGATTGGGAAGTAATGTGTCACATAGATAGAAGATGAGTGATTAGTATTTACTCGTAGGAAATCCAAAGGTGAAAGATTGATCAAGAATTGTGCTTGAATTTAAAATCAATGGTGTAGATTTTATGTTAAGGGATCCTAAACAAATCAATGGACTAAGTTTTGAATGATAAGTGACCAATGAGAGCTTAAGGTGAGGATATGTGTGATGGAAAATCCAATGGATGAGAATAAGGATGATAACCTTGGATCAATGATGAAAAAATTGGAAGAAAGAAAAACAAAATAAAAATGAGAAAGCTATAGAGGGATCCGTATTTTTTTTGTGTCAAGAAGCAAGACGAAATTTGAACAAATGAGAAAAAGAAGAAAGTGGTGCATGCATGTAACCTTATGTAATAAATGACATGATTCATTTTGGCAAGTTGACCCAAAGAAAAGACAAGTGGAAGTGACTCCTTGTCTCCACTTTGTTGAACAAAATTTTCATTTCAAATCCCTCCCAAAAGTGACGGCAATGCAAGGGGTGAATCAGTCAAAAATTTTCCATTTTTACCTTTAACAATTACAGCTTCTTCAAAGTAGATGTTGGCTGAAGACAAGCCCCTAACATTTCATTTTATTCTCACACAAGTTAAGCTTAAAAACCCTAGTTTCTCTAGCCACCACCAAGTTCCAAAAAAAAAAAAAAAAAAAAAAAAAAAAAAAGGAACCACCAACACTATCCTCCATCTCCAACACCCCTCTAGCACCTTCCTCTCGTCATTTTCAAGCTCTAAGCAACCCCGTTACCAAGTTCGAAGAAGTGTGAAACGGAGTTAGAGGATATTTTATTAGAGGTAAACCAGTGGTATTCTTTGTATTTTAGTCATTTTTGGAGAACTAAAGCATGATGTTTAGTTATAATCTTAATGTTAGACTTTTTTTTTACCTATGAAGAAGTTTTGAGAAGAACTTTGGAGGTCCGAGATCTTAAAGGATCCACGGAGCATTTCAGTAAGATTTACGAACTTTGTTAAAGCTTGTAGTTGTTGTGATAATATGGCATATATTAGAAACTTTGGTATGAAAAATAAATTATATGATAAGATTCTACAGAGGATAAGCTTCATTTTAGGCTTTGGAATCACTTTGTTTGCTTTTGTATGTCTAAAGTTATGTACACTTGAAGTTGTGACACAAAACTAGTGAGAAAATAAACATTTGGGGTACAGTTTAGCCACGGGTTTTATGTACTTTGAACCATTTAGACTAAAATTTTGGATTAAAAGTTATAGATCTAAAACCTTTGTTCTTTAAGCTTTCCAACAAGCTATCATATGCCTTGAACGGATATATGTTCATTTTTTGATGAATTTTACAAGTTTGGACTACGAACCGAAAGTCTTTGCTGGAACCCTATACTAACCACATGTTTTGTATATTTTGAGTTAATAAACCATAATATTTTATAAAACTGATCTTATCATACTAAATAGACACTATAAAATTTCCAATGACATATCTTTTGCTTTATTTGGACTTGTAAGTGGATTGTTATGATTTTTCTAATCTTACCCATGAATCTGGACTTGTGATACAAATGTGGGACCAACAGTAACAAAACTTAAGTTAATAGTATGAAAAACTCAAGTAATAAAGGAAATAACTTTACTACTTTAAAGTAGACATCTCAAGCTTCAAAATGAAATATCATGCGTTTAAAACAGATATGTACGTAAATTTTAATAAATTACATAATACAATATTGTAATCTGGTAAACTGAGATTTTACCATAAGACACTTAGGAAAACGTCCACATTAATGTTTGAAATGCTTGAAATCTTAGAAACAAATTATTAATACATAAACTAGATGTTTCAAGCTTTCCAATATGTTATCAAGTGTCTAAAACGGGATTATACTCAAATATAAATAAATCTTATAAGTTAAAATTCTAAACCAACAAAACGATTAAACATTAAATTGTGACATAAAAGTAAGTCATAACATATAAACATATTTAGTTATGAAATGAGTTGGTATTAAGTGTATGATCAAATAATGTGAAAAACTATAACTTTATAAAGTCGAATCACAAGTTTTAAATGGGCTAAGATAAAGTACACTAGAGTGTTACTGTGTATATACTAAGAGACTATTTTGGCCCAACTAAATGATCATAACTAAGAGGATTAGGCGTTACAAGCCCAATAATATGTGAGATGTATACACTTAGGTGACTCCTTGTCACCTTGATGGATTAATTAATTAATATAAATAAAATAAATAAATAATAAATACATAACCAAATGTAATTAATAAAGTAATTAATTAATTATAAGAGTTAATATATGTTAATTAAGATTTTTATGTTGCGTAACTACATAATTACAATATATAATTAATTAGAGATTAATTAATTATTAATCATTGATATAATCATCAAAATAACTATGGATGATTAATTAAAGATTAATCAAACATTAATTATTAGATTAATCAAACTATTAATTATTTATTTTAGAATTATAATTAATAATTACTAATTATTATATGAGAAAGAATACTTGAGTAACATAATTAAATTATTAACAATATAATTATTAATAAGTCAATTAAAATTATGTAATTTACTTATAATTACTCAATTAAACTCAATTAAATAAAGTAATAGTTAACTATTACCTACTCAATTAGTTAATCAATTAAATAAAAAATTAAATTAAATTAAATAAATAATAATAGTAGAAATTTATTTAACACTTAATAATTAATTTGAATTAAGTGTTAAGGTTAATTATGATATAAGTAAATTAAGCTCACTTTAATTTATAAAATAAATAAATAAATAAAGTTATATAAATATGATTCCATCTAATAATGAGATATTGTTAAATTAAGACAATTTCTCAAACTTGAGTAATAGGAGGTATAACTCTGGAAGTTTAAGCATGTAAGACAAGTAAGTACAAATCTCACTTACAGCATGGAATAAAATGTTTTTCTTTGTTGATACACTACGTTTACTATGACTTGACTTGACTTGATGATGTGATGAGTATAAAAGTTATACGTATTGATTTGATTAAGTATTTGATGTGTACAATTTCTCTTACACGGACATGATCGACATGACTCACAGATATTTATGTCATAATGATAGATGTATAGTGACATGTAAATCTATACATTGTCACAATTAATAAGAATGAGTCAAATGAAATATAGAATTAAGTGTCGTATCAACCTCCAATTAGTGAGATGATATGATAAGAACGAAAGTTATAAGATATGACCTTGGAGGCTGTTGGAGGATCGCTCCCCTAACTCCCCATTAGTTGCGCGCATATGAGTATGACATATGGGCTCTTAAGTAGACAAGACATGCATATAATGAAATATAAATGAACACACATAATCACATGCATTTTTTAACATTCTTGATGTTACGTGTGATGATATGATTTTATGAAAATGTTTTGTGAGATATTGTTTGTAATTGCTGAGCGAAAGCTCATACGTGAGTGTTCATACTGTAGGTAATGCGGGTAAGCAGCCCGCTACTTAGATGTTTCATGAATTGATGAAGCTGTGCGGTGGCGATGAAGGAAGGGAATGAAATACCACCACGAATTTAATTTCCACATTTAGACTTCTTAAATTATTTTGTATCGACTATATTTATAACTATGTTTCTAATGTTTTGGTACTACTAACTAGTAGGAGTACTTTACGAAAAAAATACTTTAGACTCTTTTCTTTTAACTTACATGAAGTTATAGTTTTTTTTTTTTTAATATTATCTAAATACGAATTTGAATATGATATTTATTATTTAGAGGTTTTCAATTTCCTTAATTAAAAATTTTAGTAAATTTAACTTTGTAATAAGAATATGGTTTATGTAAAAATAAAATAAAAAACAATATATATTTTTGGAACCAAATATAAATAAGTGTTAAGACTAAATTAAATAAGAATAAGTAAGCTAGTTAACGATCCAAAAAGTCGGGTCGTTACATACGGTTGTAATAAAATCAAAGAAATAATACATATCATGAAAAGTTTTTTTTTTTATAAATTATCAAGTGTCAAAATTCTATAAATTCTACAGAATTAAAATGATTATATTCTCATTATTTTTTTACCCTTTACAAATTAGTTTATATTCTCATTATTTTTTTGCCCTTTACAAATTAGTTTTTAATTTCAAGATGTATAATGAAATTTTTTTTTTAATAATGTGAATGATTTTCCATAAAATCAGGCTGCAAGAAGCTCATCTCTCATGCCCAAAGACATGGCTTCCAAATAGATGATCATGATGACCACCAAGGGGGCTTTGCAGATATGGGATTAAAATGGGGATGATGTTGCATCACTATACCTCAAAGAGAAAAGTTTACAAGACTAACCTCATGCATTAATGAATATTTGGTTTTCTCTAAAATACCCTTTTACAAGTAAAAAATAAAAATAAAGGAAAAATAAAATAAGAAAGAAGACTTCTGTTTAAAAAAAAAACAAAAAAAACAAAAACTGAAGAAACCCACTTTGTTCTCTCTCATCAGTTACGTCTCCTTCACCCTCTCAACTACCATCATTTTTCATCTCCATCATCCCCCTCCAAAACGACCATCCTTATATTCGGTTTAACATCTTGCATCTTTTTCACATTCCGAGCATCGATTTCCAGCCACAAGGAGAGGAGATGAAGTACAAAAAGTTCGTAAAATCTCTAAAATTTTGGTAAGTTCATCTCAAACCCTCAAATTTTTTTATTGAAATCGTTTTTAAAGTTGTTCAAGGGTTGGGCATTCATAGTATGGGAGCTTAATATAGAAAAACAACAATGATTCAACATATTTCTCACTAATTTTCGGCTTGTAAAATCTGTAAATTTCCAAACTAGTCAATAGCGATTTTCCAGACCGGCCTGACCGGTCTGGTCCGGCCGGTCCGAAAAAATCACGAGCACACTAGTCACTAGCGATTTTCCAGACCGGCCTGACCGGGACCAGTCCAACCGGTCCGGAAAAACCACGAGCACACTAATCACTCACGGGTTTTCCGGACCGACCGGTCCGGAAAAATCACGAGTGAACTAGTCACTCGCGATTTTTCCAAACCGGCCGGACCGGTCCCGGTCAGGCCTATATGGAAAAATTGCGAGTGACGCTGTTGCTGGAGATTTTTCATTAATTTTTTTTAATTCTTTCATAACAATTTATTTTGTTTTTCTTATTTTTATTTTGAAGGAAAATGAGCAAGATTGTCAAATATTTTCAATATGATGGAGAATGGAAGGAGAAAGATGACGGGTCATATGAATGGTGCAGAAGGAATAAGGAAATCAAGAGCATAGTATTATTAGATGATCCGGATAAGTGAAATATTCTGAAGTTATTGACTGCATATCTAAAAGGCTTCATGTGGACCAAAAAAGTACGGAATTAAAAATAAGTTACATTCCTTTGTGTACAATATCGTCAGGCCCTAAAAGCATTTTGGATGATTTTGATGCTAAGTGTTATCTTTTAGACTTTTGTAAAACGACACACCGTAGAAGTATGCTGCACGTTGAGCTCATGAAAAAGGTTGAAAGTAGTGATAACAATGATAAAGACTGTCTTGAAGTTGAAGGAGATGGAGGATGCAATGTGAAAAATGATGGAAATATTCAAAATGAGTACTTCGACATTAACATGGAGCCACCAAGGGTCTATGATGCTGCTTCTGCACCAGGCCACGAAGGTGATGTTTTAGACGTGCCTACCTTGGAGGAACGCCCTAATCAGGAGACAACGGCATCTGCCCCAACTCTAAAACGACAACGTTCATGCGTAGAAGTAGACCCGACCATGGATCATTGTGAACCATTAGCAATAGATGACAGTTCTGTGTCTTTTAGTTTCGATGATGGTATGGGTATTGCAGTTGGTCAGGAATTTGAAAGCAAGAACGAGGTGAAGAATTTGATTATCGATGCTTCGTTGAAAGCTTGTTTTGATTATAAAATAGTCAAGTCAACCACAAAGTTGTTTGCGGTGAAATGTACAGTCCTAGATTGTAAGTGGGCATTACGAGCTGTGAGGATCACGAACTCAGATCGTTTCTCTCTCCGAACATATTACAACACTTATACCTGCTCTGCTAGTTCGGTGGATAAAAGAAACAGACAAGCAACTGCAGATTTAGTTTCGGACATGTTAAAAAAGGAGTTTCCAGGCCAGCTTGAGATACCTACCCCAAAGAGAGTGATAGACATGATGAAAAATCGTGGCGTGTCAATATCTTACTTCAAAGCTTGGAGGGGCAAACGAAAAGCAGCAAGTGATGTTAGGGGTGCACCAGAGGTCAGTTTCGAGATTCTTCCTAGCTATTTGCACATGATAAAGTTAATGAATCCCGGTACGGTCACACACTTGGAAGTAGACAAAGATCAAAGGTTCAAGTACCTTTTCATTGCGTTGGGCGCGTGCATCGAGGGATTTAAAGCTATGAGAAAGGTAATTGCGGTTGATGGAACGTTTTTGAAGACGAAATACAAGGGAACAATGATCATCGCCACGGCCCAAGATGGCAAATACCATCAATATCCTCTTACTTGGGGAGTGGTTGACTAGGAGAATGACAACTCATGGAACTGGTTCATGACGAAACTTGAGGAGCTCATACCCGATGACGAAGAGCTGGTCATAATTTCCGATAAGCACCAAAGCATCCGCAATGCCGTTGAAAAGGTATATAAAAAGTCTCACTATAGGTTTTGTGCATGACACCTCTCTCAGAATATCAAATCACGTGTTCACCGAGGATCTCGTATTAGAGCCGAAAAGGGTACATGTCAGGTCAAGATTAAAGATACCGTCGCAAGTATTTTCATGAAAGTCGCTGCGGCATACTCTGAGCACGAGTTCAACCGACTCTATGATGACCTAAAGAATAGATATCCTGCCGCCGCAGAATATCTTGATGATCATGTAGATGTCAGAAAATGGGCTAGGTGTCACTTCACAGGATCACGTTACAATATCCTGACTACCAACGGTGTCGAGAGTATTAACAGTGTGTTAAAGAAGGCAAGAACATATCCTTTGTTGCCCTTGATTGATTCAATTATAGAGAAAATCTCTAAATGGTTCAATAATCACCGTAAGGAGTCGACTCTTGGATCTTCATCACAATACTTAACTCCAATGGTGGAGAAAACATTGCATACAAGATACAAAGAGTCCACAATCTTGACTACGAAAGAACTAAACAGTACTACACTGGAGTATTATGTCACAGGATCGGATGGCAGTTTCTTGATTGATCTTGGAAGGGGAACCTGCACATGTAAAGTGTTTGATATCGACAAAACTCCTTGTGTCCATGCCCTTGCAGCATTCCCAGGGGATAAGGATAAAATGCATGATTTATGCTCAAAATACTATCTAAAGGAGGTATGGGCATTGACTTATATCCAAACCATTTATCCGGTCCCGAGCTCATCAGAGTGGTTATCCCATATGACATAAGGAGTGAGAAGGTATTGCCTCCTGATTTCACAAAAAAACGTGGGAGGCTTCAACAAACCAGATTTCCTTCTATTGGAGAACATCGGAAAGGCAAAAATAAGCGATCATGTCAAGCAACTTCTCATGAGAGCTCAGAATTTACAACCCCCATTTGAATATATTTGATCGAAGCAGATTTTGATGTTGTATGATCGTGGTTTTATTTTTAACTTTTACTAAAGATTTTGGACTACATCTCTTATATTAGCAGTTGAATTATGTTTGTAGTGATGAACTAAATTTTGGATATTATAATAGCTGAAATTATTTTAATTGTTTTTTACAGGATCCTTAGTGTTGGTGTTTGATTAAAATAAGTCAACATGTTTTTGCCGGTCATGCCAGTCCGGAAAATGTTTCTCTGGACCGGAGTTATATTTTTTGTTTTTTCGTTCACCACACCAAAGAAATACTTTTCCGGACCGGCATGTAATATTTATCATATCGATTGGGTTCCTTAAACACTAGGAATTTTGTGTATAAACAAACATTCTTTATTTTTCAGAATTTTTCTGATACACCATTCGTTCATGATATTTAAGGCATTTAACAAAGTATTTTTTAGTTAAGTATACTGTTTGGTCCATCTTAGCAGGAGAAAAAAAATATAAAATTTTCAAACAAACAAAAAATATATGAAAATTGAAGATTTTCATTTTCTTTAGTCATTAAAGATTTCATTTATACGCCATATGAAAATTGATAAATACCAAACAAAAAACAACAAAAAAAAATTTTCAAAATTGCTCGCTGTACCGGACCGGGTTTTCCGGACCGGCCGGACAGGCCGGTCCCGAAAAACAGCGAGCAAAATTGCTCGCTAGTCAGGACCGGGTTTTCTGGACCGGCCTGACCGGACCCGGTCAGGTCGGTCCGGAAAAGCAGCGAGCAAAATTGCTCGCTGGTCAGGTCGGTCCAATCCGAACCGAGTTTTCCGGACCGGCCTGACTGGTCCCGGTCAGGTCGGTCCGGAAAACCAGCGAGCACTTGTGTGTTCGCTGGTCCGGACTGAGTTTTCCGGACCGGCCTGACTGGTCCCAGTCAAGCCGTTCCGGAAAACCAGCAAGCACTTGTATGTTCGCTAGTCCGGACCGGCCTGATCGGTCCCGGTCAGGACGGTCCGATCCGAACCGAGTGTTCTGGAGCGGCTGACCGGGACCCAAAAGGTGTGTTGATAAAAAAAAAAAAAAAGTTAACACACTGGTCCGGATAAAATTTTTCCCGCCCGGCATGAGCGGTTAGGCCGGACATGCTGGTCCGGAAAACACAAAATGTGTGTTGATAAAAAAAAAAAAAAAAACAAAGTTGAAACACGCCGGTCCGGAAACCCAAAGAAAATTGATAAAAAAAAAAAAGCAACAAAGATTAACACGCCGGTCTGGATAAAATTTTCCATGACGGCCTAACCGCTATGTCGGGCCGGAAAAATTTATCCGGACCGGCGTGTTCAACTTTGTTTTTTTTTTTTTTTTTTTTATCAACACAACCTTTTGGGTATTCCGGACCGGCTTACCTAATATGATGTAGTATAAATTGAAATATTACCTATGACTTAATGACTTTTTAATATCACTTCACAAAATTATAATAAAATTAAATGGTGTCAATTACGAATTTGAAATCAATTACTGATTGATTATTAGTCAATCAAAATAAAACAAAACAAACGATCATTTTTCATAAATAAAAATTTACGACCATTTAACAAGTTTTTTTAATAAATGACTGAAAATCCAAAAAATTAGTTAAAATGTCATTTATTTTCTAAAATGATTAATCATTTATCTGAATGGTTAATAAGTACAATTGACTTACTATAAATCACCGATTAATTTAACGTAACGACAAGCGATCTTATCTATATACAACTTTATTTTTGATCACAACCACCTTACTGGTTATTTCGGGAACGGTAAAAATTTTCATTTTCTATTTTATCTATTTAGAATTTTATAAAAGAATCTAGTAATTAAATTACTATAACTTACTGATTAAAGTAGAATCTAATTCTATTATTCGATATATATAGAATATAATTAATACATATTAATTATATTAATTAGATTTACATTATAATAATTAGTTATTCAATTCTAAATTTAATTATTCAAAAAAAAGGAATTAATTATTAGTTATAGCCATTAGATTCGTTATGGTTATTAATATTATATTCACTTATTAGTTAATTTTAGTTAGAAAAGATAAGAGTTAAGACGAAAACAAAAGAATCGACCATTCAAGTATTCAAGGAATCGCCGGTCATGCCGGTCCAGAAAATTATATTTTTAGTTATTTTTATTATTTTTCATTTTAATTATATTTTTCATTTTTCTATTTATCATTTAGTTTAGTTAATTTCATTTGGGTTTATGTACCTTTACAAGGAGTCGCCGGTCATGCCAGTCCGGAAATTTCTCCGGACCGGCGTGTTCAACTTTTTTTTTTTTAATCAACACACCTATTGGGTATCTCGACCGGGCATGACCGGCCTAACCGCTCATGCCAGGCCAGAAAAATTTTATCCGGACAGGTGTGTTCAACTTTTTTTTTTTTTTTTTTATCAACACACTTTTTGGGTATTCCGGACCGGCATGACCGGCCCAACCGCTCATGCCGGGCCGGAAAAATTTTATCCGGACCGGCGTGCTCTCCTTTATTTTTTTATCAACAAAACTTTTGGTTTCCGGATTGACCGGGAACCGGTCAGGCCGGTCCGAAAAAACCCGGTCCGGGCCAGCGAGTAAAAACTGCTCGCTGGTTTTTCGGACCGGCCTGACCAGGACCGGTCAGGCCGGTCCAAAAAATTCGATACGGACCTTCGTGCGCGCACCCAGCGCCCCCGCGCACAGCCAACGCGCGCCCAGCGCGCATCACCAGCACTGGTACGGACCGGCCGGACCGGTCCCGGTCAGGCCAGTCCGGAAATCCAGCGAGCAATTTTTGCTCGCTGGCTCGGACCGGGTGGTCCGAACCGGCCTAACCGGTCTCGGTCAGGCCGGTACGGAAAACCAGCGAGCAATTTTTGCTCGCTGCTGGTCCGAACCGGCCTGACCGGTCCCGGTCAAAGCCGGTCCGGAAAACCAGTAAGCAATTTTTTGCTCGCTGGCTCGGACCGCCTGACCGGTCAGGCCGGACCAGCTGGTGCGGACCGGCCTGATCGATCCCGGTCAGGCCGGTTCGGAAAACCAGCGAGCAATTTTTGCTCGCTGGCACGGACCGGCTGGTCCGGACCGGCATGATCGGTCCGGTCAGGCCAGACCGTTCCCGGTCAGGCCGGTCCGGAAAACCAGCAAGCAATTTTTGCTCGCTGGCCTGGACCTGTTTTTCGGACCGTCCTGACTAGCCTAACCGCCCATGCCGGGCCAGATAATTTATCCGGTCCGGCGTGTTCAACTTTTTTTTATTAACATAACTTTTAGGTTTTCCGGACTGGCGTCTTCAATTTTGTTTTTATTTTTTTAATCAACACACCTTTTGGGTTTTCCGGACCGACATGACCGGCTTAACCGCCCATGCCGGGCCGGAAAAATTTTATCCGGACCAGTGTGTTTATTTTGATTTTTTTTTCTCAACACACCTTTTGGGTGTTCCGGACCGACATGACCGGCCTAACCGCTCATGCCGGGCCGGAAAAATTTTATATGGACCGGCCGGTCCGGAAAACTCGGTCCGGATCGGACCGGCCTAACCGGGACCGGTCAAGCCGGTCTGGCCTGACCGCTCCGGACTAGAGAGCAAAAAGTGCACAATGGATTTCCGGACCGGCCTGACCGGGACCGATCAGGCCGGTCCGGAAAACCCGATCTGGACCAGCGAGCATAAGTCCTTGCTGGATTTCTGGACCGGCCAGACCGAGGGACCGGTCAGGCCGGTCTAGAAAAACAGCGAGCAAAATTGCTCGCTGGTCCGGACCAGGATTTCCGGACCGGCCTGACCGGTCTCGGTCAGGTCGGTCCAGAAATCCAGCGAGCATTTTTTGCTCGCTGGTCCGGACCAAGTCACCAACGCGCGCCAGCACCCGCGGGCCCTGCCCCGCCCAGCACCCTCGCGACCAGAGAGCCCCGCCCAGCACTCGCGCGCCCTGCGCCTGCCCAGTGCCCGTGAGCACATCGCCCGCACGCCCCACCAGCCCGCGCCCAGTCACCCCCATGCGCCCAGTCATTTTGCTCGCTGTTTTTCCAGACTGGTCTGACCGGTACCGGTCAGGCCGGTCCGGAAAACCCGTGGGGACCAGCGAGCAGATTTTGTTCTTTCTTTTTTTGTTTGGTACTCATATGGCGTATGAGTGAAATCATTAATTAGTAAAGAAATTGACCAAAATTGATTAGGTTTCCCTCCATTTTAGAATGTTTTATATTTTTTTTTCTCCGACTAAGATGGGCCAAACAGTGTACTTGACCCAAAAAACTGAATGTTAAATGCCTGAAATATCATGAACAAATGCCATAAACGAAAAGTATTGAAAAATAAAAAATGTTTGTTTATACACAAAAGTCCTTCTATGTTTAAGGAACCCAATCGTTATGATAAATATTAATTGCCATCTTCTCTCTGTAAAATTTGATCGTCGCATCATTTATAGTCTCAAAGTCTGCCCTTGCATATCGAACTCAATATATTTGATGGCATATACGACACAATCTCCCATGTGTTAAACAAAATATTTGTTAGTGTTGTTAGTTATAAATGAAAAAAAAATTAAAACATTTGAAGTAAACTTACGATTTTTCGTTCTGCGGATGGTTGATTGAACGCCTTTAGGGTCATGGAGAAGGATCTAGGTGGCCGAAATATCCAGATTTTTGAAGCACTAACGGAATCATCTTCTGCACGGGCTCCATAAATCTGTCGAGCTTTACTTTTTTCGGTGAATTTCCAATTGCAATAAAAAACCACCAGCTCTGCCGTTATCAAATCGACCTTCACCGAAACCCAATGTTTTCCTCTTTCTTTTCGGTGACGTTGGTGTCCAATATGTCATATAAATTATACATGAAGTAAAGTGCCTTCTTACCATTCCAACATTTTCCCATCTTCGGGGTATCGCCTTTCACGTATGTCATCAAGCGTCATATATGATCCCAGCTTCATTGGCATTCATCACCAATAATTGGCTGAAGATATCATCCAAAATGACGACGTCTTGATTGATGACATCTCGATACTTGGACTGTTTTTTCCTTATTCCATACATGGCTTCTTCTATGTGCTACAGAAAAAAAAAAGTTGTATTGTGAGTCAAAAATGTTAGACATAAAAGAAATCCATATTTAAAAAAAAAAAAAAAGCTTAGATGTAGCGTTATTAGTAGAGAATCACTTACATCACTTAGAAGCCAAAATTGCTCAGTTAATATCTAATCAAAGAAATCCCACGCACGTGTTACCCCAAGACCTGAAGTAAATGGGGGCTTCGGAACTGAATTCTTGTAGTCCTCAAATGATTTTCGCATACTGTCTGGTAGGCGTAATGGATCGAATTCTTTTATCGACCCTTTACGAACATCATCTTCTTTGGACCAGGGTCGGTGTATGGAGTTCTCTTATATTTGACTTCTTTAGATGTCTTTGAGGTCGTGCTCTTTTTGTTGCCCAACATCTAAAATA
The DNA here is from genome assembly GCA_009761775.1 of Ficus carica. Lineage (NCBI taxonomy): Eukaryota > Viridiplantae > Streptophyta > Magnoliopsida > Rosales > Moraceae > Ficus > Ficus carica. The sequence goes on from CM019741.1 coordinate 1,525,738, forward strand.
TCTACCCTCACAATCTTTATCACTCGAACAAGTCGGAGTCTGATAAAAGATTTCATTGAGGGGAGAATCTTCCATGTCTCTTTCTGCACTGATTTCAGTTCCAAAACCAACATCTGTCGGTGCATATATATCATCATGAGCCTCAATATCACCACCGGCATTAAGCCTAACATCAGCACCTCTACTATTCTCACCTATACCTCCACTACTCTCACCTCGATCTCCACCTTTCCAAGTCTCTGATTGTTGCTGAACAAATCTTGACACGATGTTTGTCAGCATATCAACGAGATTACCATTCTCGGTTATCAATCTCTCTAATTGTAAAAACCGAGATTCGTGGTCGGTGGATATCTTCTCTATTGTTTGCTTTAGAGCTTGAATTGAAGCTCACGTAGCACCATTGAATTGTCAGCTTGTGGAGGTATAGACTCGTTGACAGTAGGGGTTGACGGCAGATACCTGGTTTTGCTCTGCTTGCAGTGGCGCCCTCTTGACTTGTATGCTGCTCATGTATGATATCTTCAGGATTCTCTCTATCTCTTCCTTGAACTCTCTCAGTTCCACCATTAAGGAAGTTGCGTCGGCCTTCTAGATCAGCGTATAATAACTCCTCCCAAAATATGCTTCTTCCCGACCTTAGAATGTTTGCCCAATTGTCCACAATGGCGTCAGAATCATCATCATAAGGAACAAACCCAATCATGTAGTTGGCTTTCTGCTCCGCCAAGGTTGGGACAAGTATGCTAGTTATGTTCTGTAATTTAGGAACTTCAAATTAGTAACCGAGGAATAAAGACGTATCTACATAATATAAAATAAAACAAAACAAAAGACTAACCGTGCTTTCCCCAACTGCATGAAGAATTTGATCCAAAGATGGAGCTTGTTGTCGATGAAACTTTGTTTTCCATCGACAAATTCTTGACACCGGTCCTTGCACATCTTCTATAATCTCAGCATACGTTGGGGTCAGGGCAGGAAATACACTCGAATGGTAGAAGCTATAATAATGAGCAATAACAAATATTAGATTGCAAACATTTAAAACAAATGAAGCGTAAGAATCAACAATAAAACAAAATTTACATACCATCAATGGTAGTATGAACGCATGATTATTCCAATTGCCAACTTCTCACGAGCGTCTTACATTTTGCTCCTATGTCTAACTTCTGGACCTGGGTCATCAAAAATTGGTATATCTTTCTTCCCCATGGGTAATTGGCACACCAATCCAAGTCTTCAATCATTTTAAAGAGGTTGTCATCATTTGTTGATGGGATTTTTCTGGACCACGGAGGACCGCACACAAAAAGTAGAGAACAGCCAACTTCAACTTATCATTTATAAGGATCGATCTCTCTTTTTCTCTATCTCTGATTTCGTTAGTGCGCCTCTTTCTATTGCTCTCAATCTCCTTAGGAGGGATGACCATACCTTCCAAGGATTTCTTAACATCATTCTGCGATATCTTTTTCATTCCGCGAAAGACCCTTCCTCTAAAATCGTCTCCTGTATGACAAGGATCTTCGGGATAAGCAGAAACAATTAAGTCCACTTATAAGAGCATGCTCATGAGCGAGTACCTAATGGGGATGCCATTCAAAACGAACCACATTTCATATTTCTTTTGTGTAACCACTGCTCGGGACAGTAACATCCATAATGGGGTTAAGGTTATTTTGATGTGGTCTGTAATATCAAAATAGGTGACCAAATTGGGACTTCTTAAACCACTCTATGCCATTAGGGTGGTACTGTAAGGCTTTGTTCACAGTATTAACAGCATCCTTCAATAAGTGTTTGATTGTAATTTTGCATTTGAAATTGACTTGATCCACGTTCAATTTCAAAAGGGGTAATGGGAGATCCAAAACCTACATTTACATAAAATCACATATAATAAAATATATTTTATAACAAAACCTAATAACATAAACAAAATATACAATTTCAAAAATGACAACTTTGACTGCTTTATCTTCCAATGATAATTTACCCTTGGTATTGAGACTGACGTCGATTGAGGAGACGTGTTGCCATCTGCTTGGGAATTGGTTCTACTGACTCCTTCAGAGTCATTTTCCGAGTCAATCTCCGATGGTTCTAAATATCGCGGCCGTTGGGTAGGACGGGGAGAGTATTCCGATGACATCCGGCTTCGTGCCATAGCTAAAAACCGAAAATGATAAAACAAATTTAAGTACACATATTTGTATATAAACACTTGATTCCAGAAAAAACTACTAAGGAGCATATTTGGATGTGTGAGTTCATTTCAGTTAGTGTGTAGAATCATAGTTTCGAGCTTAAGTTTTCTAATAAGTAATAAAAAAATTTTGGTTCAAAAACAATGGTCAGAAAGGGAAATCATTGAAACTGCATGAGATTGTAAATGAGTGGGTATTTTTGGTTCAAAATCAAAATGTACAACTAATAATAATTCAATAGGCAGCTTTTCTTTTTTGCTATCATACCAAAAGCATTTTTCATCCCAAAAGTCAAATAATGCTCGAGGGTGGTAAGAAGTGCAACTTCTTACTTGGCCAGACAGAAACCAAAGCTTAAAGAATAATCACATTTCAAGTCATTGAAATTATCTCTTCACTTAAATCATTGAAATCTTCCAACACAAACTAAAAAGAAACGAAAAAAAAAAAGAAAAAAAAAAGAAAAGACTTTACATGGTTCTCAGTAAATGCATAAAAAATGAAACAAACAATTCGGAACTCATAATCAAGTCATCTTGAAAACATGTACAAAATCTTGATTTCGAGGAGTACCCTTTTACCAAAAACGTTGTTAGAAACACAAACAAAGTCCTAATTAGCAACCGACATTGGAGGATTTCTCTTTCCTATTGAGAGACAAAAGGCCAGTTTTTATTACTTTGATGCAAGAAAGATAATATTATCTTTGATTTCTTGGGTCATCAGGAGCTTCATGAGGACGAAACACTGCTTAATCTTAATGCAACAAGATGTGTAATATATAATATATATATATATATATATTATATGTATAATAAAATAAAGTAAAGATCCAATGAAAGAAGAGCTAGTCAAACAATGAAGGCACCACTTTTCTAGAGAAAAATAGAAACTGTAAAACATTCCAAAATTAGAATGCCTAGTCCAAACTTACTAAATAAAGCCCAGGGTTTCCTAAATGCTAGACACTAGTAGATGCAAGAACCCCACATGGCCTTCTTTTTTACTTTTCACTAAAAGCTGTATCTATATATATAGAGGTACTCATTCTATGTTACTCTAATCAAATGTATAAATTGTAGCATAACAATAACTTTTTTTTCTCTATCTAAATTGATGCAGGGAATGTAAAAACTTATAGCATTATGGGTAACGAGGCATTGATGGACAGTCATTAACTGACAAGTTATCAAAGCTTAACAATCACAACAAAGCATTGAATGTATCCTTGATAAAGTTCCCCGTACTTTATTCATATGTGGTAATGGTAACTATTAATGTTTGGATATTTGTTGGATCCTAATATGCCTTATCTTTAGCATTGCATACTTAATATTGTATTTGATCTGCACAATGACGAGACAAGTAATTAAAAGACAATGGATGGGGACACTAATGTGAGAGTGACAGAACACAACACTCAGCCAATGATTCAGTTACAGGGACACCGAAAGATCCATAATTAAACAACCAATGATTCACAACCAATGCCAAAAAAACAAAGCTTACATTTTTTTTTCCTTCAATGGGAGTGTTGGGTCCCCTTTGTTTCGGCGGATGGATGGGACTGCTTGACTCCTTTGCTGGCTGCTAAGGCAAGGGGGGGCCCTTTTCTTTTGGTTTTGGCGAGGGAGGGAGAGGGAGAGATTGGCTGCTAAGGCAAGGGGGGCCCTTTTCTTTTTGTTTTGTTTCGGCGAGGGAGGGAGGGAGGGAGACCGGGAGAGATTGGTTGGCTGCTAAGGCAAGTAAAAAGGCAATGGATGGGGATTGGCTGCTAAAAGGCAAGGGGGCCCTTTTCTTTTTTTTTTTTTTTTTGTTTCAGCGAGGGAGGGAGAACGAACGAACAAGGAAGGCTTGGGTCAATGGATTGGGGATTGGATTGGATTTTAGGGATTTTGACTGTGGCATCCTCTTTACTTTTTTTTTTTTTTAATTGAAATTAACTGAAGGACCCTTTGGTCTTTTTGTTTAAGAATTGAATTAAAAAAAATAAAAATAAAAATACAATAGGAGTGGAGGTTATATGTGTAATGACTGTTCATTGTGGCTCGTATATGCAAAAGATCCCTCCCCAACACCCTTCCCCCTTCCCCGCCATATAATAAAGAGTGATTTAGTAAATAGACTAATGTGTTTTTAAAATTTGCAAAATAACCTTTAAAAAGTTTTATTAGCAAATAACTTTTGTTTGAAAAAAAAATAATTCAAAAACTAAATAATAAGATTAAAAAAAAAACAAAAAACATAAAAACAAACCAAGTTAGAAAGAACTGAACTGAGAGTACACTGAACTTCTTCTTCTTCTTCTTCTCCTTCTTCGTCAAACTCACTCGCCCGAGTACTCCTTCGTCTCCTTCGTTCGTCTGCGTCTCTCTTTCGTTCGTCTTCTTCTTCTTCATTTTCGAGCAAATTTCTACTCTTTCTATTCGTTCTCCTGAACTCCTTCTTCTTCGTCGAGCCCGAGTACTGTTTCCCCTTTGTCCAACATTCGTTCGTCTGTGTCTTTCGTCGTTAGGATCAGCGAGCCAGGAGCTGCTTCTTCTTCATTTTCGAGCAAATTTTTCCGACTTTTCCTGTTCTTCTTCTTCATCCAAATCTCACCGCCTCTTCATCCAAATTAGCTTTCGTTTTCCTTCTTCTTCTTCCTCGTTCCGTCCCCCAAAGATCCCCTGTTGTTCGCAGACTTCGTCCAATCGCCGCCGCCCCTAAGTCAGCCTCCGGCCCCAGCTCCGGCTTCCGTTTCCACTCAGTCTTAATCCCAGTTGCAGGTTTGTTTCAATTTTCGCCCCAAATTTCAGTTTGCATTCACGTGGTTCCGTCTCACCATATGGGAACATTAATGAATATTGGTGGTGGCAAATAATCCCCTTTCATATTAGTTTTCTTTGTTATTTTGATTCATCTGTTTGATATTGTGTTTGGAATTGGAGTCGAACAAATTCGTTGTTAATCCTAATCCCCAAATATTATTATTTAATAACAAAGTGTGATTGTGAATTCTCTATTGATAAATTGAAAAATTGTTTGGGTGATAATGATTTCGTGTTCAGATTAAAAAGTACAAAGTTTTGAAACCACTATCATCCCAATTCATCTTATAATATTTGATCCCTCTGCACTTGTTTCTTAGTTTGCTAAGCTTTAGAGGAAAATTTGTTCTCTGTGTTTGTTCTCTTAGTTTGCTAAGCTTTTAGAGAAAAATTTGATCCCTCTGTACGATTCATCTTAGTTGATTTCTTCTAAGAGAGGACTTGATATGGAAGAAATTGGTGATCAGATAGTGAACGAGTTATATTGGCGATCATTCATCCAAGATGTCGAGAAAGTTAAATTTGATAGAGAAAAATTTGATCCCTCTGTTCCGTGGACTTGATTTTTTTCCGTTAAACGATAAGCAAAATTAAGATCCAGCAATGACTTTTCTCAAATTTTTTACCGTTAAATGAAAAAAATTAAAAAAAGTCCCCAACGACAAAAGGGGAGTATGACAAGCCTCCAAAACTTCGGAACGACCAGGAACGACCACGGAACGACCATCGAAAAGTGCGGAACGACCACTAAGAATGACTTGGAAATGTTGACTTTTCTCAAAATTTTTACCGTTAAATGAAAAAAATTAAAAAAAGTCCCCAACGACAAAAGGGAAGTATGACAAGCCTCTAAACCTTCGGAGCGACCAGGAACGACCACGGAACGACCATCGAAAAGTGCGGAACGACCACTAAGAATGACTTGGAAATGTTGACTTTTCTCAAAATTTTTACCGTTAAATGAAAAAAATTAAAAAAAGTCCCCAACGACAAAAGGGGAGTATGAAAGTCTCCAAACCTTCGGAACGACCACGGAACGACCATCGAAAAGTGTGGAACGACCACCAAGAATGACTTGGAAATGTTGACTTTCTCAAAATTTTTACCGTTAAATGAAAAAAATTAAAAAAGTCCCCAACGACAAAAGGGAAGTATGACAAGCCTCCAAACCTTCGGAATGACCATTGAAAGTGCGGAACGACCACTAAGAATGACTTGGAAATGTTGACTTTCTCAAAATTTTTACCGTTAAATGAAAAAAATTAAAAAAAGTCCCCAACGACAAAAGGGGAGTATGACAAGCCTCCAAACCTTCGGAACGACCGGGAACGACCACGGAACGACCATCAAAAAGTGCGGAACGACCACTAAGAATGACTTGGAAATGTTGACTTTTCTCAAATTTTTACCGTTAAATGAAAAAATTACAAAAAGTCCCCAACGACAAAAGGGAAGTATGACAAGCCTCCAAACCTTCGGAACGATCAGGAACGACCACGGAACGACCATCGAAAAGTGCGGAACGACCACTAAGAATGACTTGGAAATGTTGACTTTTCTCAAAATTTTTACCGTTAAATGAAAAAAATTAAAAAAAGTCCCCAACGACAAAAGGGGAGTATGACAAGCCTCCAAACCTTCGGAACGACCAGGAACGACCACGGAACGACCATCGAAAAGTGCGGAATGACCACTAAGAATGACTTGGAAATGTTGACTTTTCTCAAAATTTTTACCGTTAAATGAAAAAAATTAAAAAAAGTCCCCAACGACAAAAGTCATGTATGAAAAATCTCCAAACCTTCGGAACGACCAGGAACGACCACGGAACGACCATCGAAAAGTGCGGAACGACCACTAAGAATGACTTGGAAATGTTGACTTTCTCAAAATTTTTACCGTTAAATGAAAAAAATTAAAAAAAGTCCCCAACGACAAAAGGGGAGTATGACAAGCCTCGAAACCTCCGGAACGACTAGGAACGACCACGGAACGACCATCGAAAAGTGCGGAACGACCACTAAGAAGGACTGGGAAATGTTAACTTTTCTCAAATTTTTTACCGTTAAATGAAAAAAATTAAAAAAAGTCCCCAACGAACAATAGGGGAGTATGACAAGCCTCGAAAAATTCGGAACGACCAGGAACGACCACGGAACGACCATCGAAAAGTGCGGAACGACCACTAAGAATGACTTGGAAATGTTGACTTTCTCAAAATTTTTACCGTTAATGAAAAAAATTAACAAAAAGTCCCCAACGACAAAAGGGAAGTATGAAAAGCTCCAAACCTTCGGAACGACCAGGAACGACCACGGAACGACCATCGAAAAGTGCGGAACGACCACTAAAAATGACTTGGAATGTTGACTTTTCTCAAATTTTTTACCGTTAATGAAAAAAATTAAAAAAAGTCCCCAACGACAAAAGGGAAGTATGAAAAATCTCCAAACCTTCGGAACGACCACGGAACGACCATCGAAAAGTGCGGAACGACCACTAAGAATGACTTGGAAATGTTGACTTTTCCCAATTTTTTACCGTTAAATGAAAAAAAATTAAAAAAAGTCACCAACGACAAAAGGGAAGTATGACAAGCCTCCAACCTTCGGAACGACTATCGAAAGTACGGAACGACCACTAAAAATGACTTGGAAATGTTGACTTTTCTCAAATTTTTTACCGTTAAATGAAAAAAATTAAAAAAGTCCCGAACGACAAAAGGGAAGTATGAAAAGCCTCGAAACCTTCGGAACGACCAGGAACGACCACGGAACTACCATCGAAAAGTGCGGAACAACCACTAAGAATGACTTGGAATGTTGACTTTCTCAAAATTTTTAACCGTTAAATGAAAAAAATTAAAAACAGTCCCCAACGACAAAGGGGAGTATGACAGCCTCCTAAACCTTCGGAACGACCAGGAACAACCACGGAACGACCATCGAAAAGTGCGGAATGACCACTAAGAATGACTTTAAATGTTGACTTTTCTCAAAATTTTTACCGTTAAATGAAAAAAAATTAAAAAAAGTCCCCACGACAAAGTCATGTATGAAACATCTGCCAACCTTCGAAACGACCACGGAACGAACATCGAAAGTGCGGAACGACCACTAGAATGACTTGGAAATGTTGCCTTTTCTCAAAATTTTTTAACCGTTAAATGAAAAAATAAAAATAAAAAGTTGCCACCGACAAAATTCATGTATGACAAGCCCTATAAACCGTAGAACGACCGCGGAAAGACCATCAAAAATGCGGAACGACCACTAAAAATGGCATTGGAATTTGAAAAACTAAAAATGACATTTCCAGTTATTTTTAGTGGTCGTTCCGCACTTTTCGATGGTCGTTCCGTGGTCGTTCCGAAGGTTTGGAGGCTTGTCATACTTCCCTTTTGTCGTTGGTGACTTTTGTTAATTTTTCATTTAACGGTAAAAATTTGGGAAAAGTCAACATTCCAGTCATTCTTAGTGGTCGTTCCGCACTTTTCGATGGGCGTTCCGTGGTCGTTCCTGGTCGTTCCGATGGTTTCGAGGCTTGTCATACTTCCCTTTTGTCGGTGGGATTATTTTTAAGTTTTTTTCATTTAACGGTAAAAAATTGAGAAAAGTCAATATTTCCAAGTCATTTTTAGTGGTCGTTCCGCACTTTTCGATGGTCGTTCCGTGGTCGTTCCGGTCGTTCCGAAGGTTTTGGAGGCTTTTTCATACTTCCCTTTTGTCGTTGGTGAACTTGTTTTAATTTTTTCATTAACGGTAAAAATTTTGAGAAAGTCAACATTTCCAAGTCATTTTTAGTGGTCGTTCCGCAATTTTCGATGGTCGTTCCTAGTCGTTCCGAAGGTTTTGAGTCAAATAATACATGACAAAACTCATTGGCATATTTTTTGGTGTTTTCGCTCCACGGAAAAAATTTAAAAAAAAAAGTCAACCTTTACAAGTCATTCCGTGTGGTCGTTCCGCACTTTTCAGTGGTCGTTCCGTGGTCGTTCCTAGTTGTTCCGAAGGTTTGGAGGCAAATCATACATGACTTTTGTCATTGGCATAGTTTTTTTAATTTTTTCGTTTAACGGCTAAAAATTAAAAAAAAAAGTCAACATTTACATGTAATTTTTAGTGGTCGTTCTGCCCTTTTCGGTGGTCGTTCCGAAGGTTTTTAGGCAAATCGTACATGACAAAAGTCATCGTCATAGTTTTTTTAATTTTTTCGTTTAACGGAAAAAAATTAAAAAAAGTCAATATTTACAAGGAACAACCGAGCGGTCGTTCCGTAATTTTTAGTGGTCATTCCGTGGTCGTTCCTGGTCGTTCCGAAGGTTTTTAGGCAAATCGTACATGACAAAAGTGATTGGCATAGTTTTTTTTAATTTTTTAGTTTAACGGAAAAAAATTAAAAAAAAATCAATGTTTACAAGGAACGACCAAGCGGTCGTTCCGCAATTTTTAGTGGTCGTTCACAAATTTTGTGGTCGTTCCGTGGGATTGGAGGCCAATAGTACATGTAGTGTGGGGATGGTATGGTTTTTTTTCATTTTTGGAACGAAAAAAAAATTTAACTCTATGTTTGGACGGAACGACCACATCCGTAAAATTTCGTGGTCGTTCCTTGGGTTTTAAGTCCAATAATACATGTAGTGAGGGGATGGTATGGTTAGCGAGAGAAAAACGTGATTAAAAACAAAATAGAGACGACTCTCACACATGCATAATGAATTTCATTCATAAAAACATGTCCATGGTTAGTGAGTGAAGTGAGTTAATTATTATTTTTCGTTCTAAAAATCTCTCGCTAACCATACCATCCTCTCACTACATGTATTATTGGACTTAAAACCCACGGAACGACCACGGAATTTTACGGAACGACCGTGTGGTCGTTCCGTCCAAACATAGAGTTAATTTTTTTTATTTTTTCCGAAAATGAAAAAAACATACAATCCCCTCAATACATGTATTATGGGACTTAAAACCCACGGAACGACCACAAAAGTTCCGGAACGACCACGAAATTTTACGGAACGACCGTGTCCAAACATAGAGTTAAATTTTTTTTTTTCCGAAAATGAAAAAAACCATACCATCCCCTCACTACATGTATTATTGGACTTAAAACCCACGGAACAACCACAAAAGTTCCGGAACGACAATGGAATTTTATGGAACGACCGTGTGGTCGTTCCGTCCAAACATAGACTTTTATTTATTTATTTTTTCACTTAAGTGAAAATAAAAAAAAAAACCATTCCATCACCTCATGTCATGTATTAGTGGCCTCAAAACTCACGGAACAACCACCGAATTTTCCGAACGACCATTAAATTTTACGGAACGACCGTATGGTCGCGACCGTATGGTCGTTCCGTCCGAACATAGACTTTTTTTTTAATTTTTTCAATTAAGCAAAAAGCAAAAAAAACCATACCATCACACCTCATGTCATGTATTATTGGCCTCCAATCCCACGGAACGACCACAAAATTTTAGGAACGACCACCGAATTTTCCGGAACGACCGTATGGTCGTTTCGTCCAAACATAGACTTTTTTTTTTTTGTTTCCTGAAAAGCAAAAATGAGCATACGAACACCTAATGTCATGTATTATTGGCCTCCAATCCCATGGAACGACCACAAAAGTTTAGGAATGACAACCGAATTTTCCGGAATGATCGTATGGTCGTTCCGTCCAAACATAGACTTTTTTTTTTTTTGGTTCCGAAAAGCAAAAATAACCATACTATCACCTAATGTCATGTATTATTGGCCTCCAATCCCACGGAACGATCACAAAAGTTTAGGAACGACCACCGAATTTTCCGGAACGACCGTATGGTCGTTCTTTCGAAACATTGACTTTTTTTAATTTTTCCTTTAAACGAAATTCAAAAATAACCATACTATCACCTTAAGTAATGTATGATTTGCCTAAAACAAAAAACAAAAAAAAAAAAAAAACAAAAAACAAAAACAAAAAAAACCTATAACCAAATTAATGAGTCTCTCACACACACAATGAATATCATTCATAAAACATGTCCATGGATGATGACTTATTGAGTTTTTTTATTTTTTTTTAAACGAAATGCAAAAATAACCAAACCATCACGTTCTAAACTTTGAGTTTTATAATTTTTTCTCTTAAACGAAAAGCAAAATAACCGGATTTGTGACTTATGTATGTATGCTTTGCCTCAAAACCCACGGAACGACCAATAAATTTTTCGGAACGACGTCGTTCCTTCCAAACATTTACAATTTTTTAAATACATGAAATTAGGTGCTGATACAGTTTTTGTGCTTTTCGCTTAAGGTAAAAAAAATTAAAAAATGTAAAATTTTCGACGGAACGACCGTATGGCCGTTCATAAAATTTCGTAACGTCATTTATTATTATTTTTTTGGTTTGTCGTTCCAATGTTTTCCACACAAATCATGCATGGACGAAGACTCTCATATGGAAATTTGCGTTTATCCTTTAAGGGAAAAAAATTTAACGTAAAAAATTTCAGTGATTGTTCCTGTTATATTTGTGGTAGTTCCTGATTATACACATGTGATTTTCATAAACAAAATAACTACAATTAACATTAACGCGTTAAAAACCAAAATAATATCCAAATATTGTCTTTACACATTCATATATAACCATATTGTTACTCAAAGTACTGATAATACTAAATTTCTTGATTCTTTAAAGTGTTTTTGTGGGCTTAGAAGCAGCTTGCAACCTTTTTGAGCATCAGAACTCGAGTGCTGAATCTTTTTTGACAACTGTACCACATAAGGTGAGAGTAAGACTGTCGCTCTTTTCCGATGCCTCTCAGGCCGGAGGTGAAGATGATAGCAGCGACGTGATTGGCTGCGATGACGAAGCCGACGACATCATCAAAGGCGGCGACGATGGAGGGCACGACTCCGACATCCCGAGCTTCAAGTGTTGGCTGTAGAGAGTATGAGGAAAGTTGGAAAGTTGGAAATGGGGAAGAACAGTGAGAGGTTGGTGTTCAGAAGTCTCACTGTGGCTCTTCGAAGGAGCAAGAATCCTGAGGAAAACAAAATAGAGCAAATACACCATAAATTATGGACAACATGAAAGGTTGCATCAAACTACCATAAATTATGAGCAATAAATAGTGAAATTGAGAAAGAAATGAGTATCATAACCAAAAAGGACAATCAACAAGGGGAAAAGAAAAATTCATAGCCTCAGAATCTAAGTTAAATTCAAAAAGCTCTGATGCAACATCACCACAAACATCCTTTTATTATGCCAACTGTATAAAAGCAGAGTACAAAAAAAAAAAAAAAAAAAAAACAGAGAACAGATCCGAAAGAAATGTAAATCTGTATGATGGTTCGATAATAGGAAGATTAATACTACGTCAAAATAAGGACACGTTTTATTGTTTTGGGGGGCTAAATAAAGACATGTATATATTTTGATTAATATATATATAAATTTTTTTTTTTCTGAACTTGATTACCACTTCAGTCAAGGTACGGCTTCCTTGATAAAAGTTCAAATTCAACGAAATCCACCAGAAATATTCCCTTTGGTTCTCCACTATGCGTCTAGAGAAATTTTACGTAAAAGTTGAGCATGACCATATATTTATATGTATGTATATGTGTCGATCTAATGTTTATCAAATTTACACTGAAAGATTGAAATTAGTTAAGAAAGTAAACCTGTTTCGGATTTTCGATCTTGGACCATTTCTTTTCAAAGTTGGAAAACTAGCTATGAGACAAAATACTCGAAGCTGAGAAGGCCAAACGACTGAAAATTGACCACAATGAGTTAAAGGATTAATGAAGAATGGCAGCTACTATCAAAAAAATAAAATTAAATTAAAAAGCAAATGACTATATAACAGCATTACGTCAATTTGAGAAACGATGATGAAGTCTAAACAATGGAAAACTACCTTTTACGTGCATCCTTTTCTCTGTAATTAAGAGAAAAAATATTGACAGAAAATATTGAATTTTCCTCGCTTAGTTTGTAACCAAAAAACATCAAACTTTATGCAACCCACAACGCCGAGGATATCAAATTCACCAAATCCTCAAATTACTCTAAATCCAAGTTCCAAAAAACTCCCAAACAGAGAGCTAATTTCAGATAATCATGTTAAAGCACTCAAGTTTAAGGACATATTCAAAATCAAATAGAGAACAGTGAGAGTGAGAGAGAGAGAGAGCTTATTACATCTGAAAGAAAAGTGAAATTTAGGGGGAAAATTGAAAGAAACCTGGAAACTGGGCTGCGAGGGAGTAGAAACGGAAGGCGGAGCCGGAGCCGGGGCCAGAGGCGGATTTAGGGGGCGGCGGAGCTTGTGGTGGTCGGAGGGGAAGAAGAGGAAGAAGAAGGCGTGGTTGGAGCTTGTGCGCGGTCTTCGGATCTTCGACGGCGTCGTTTAGGATGGCGGAGGCGCCGGTGGTGGAGGAGGCGGATTTGGGGAGATTCTTTTGGGGGAGGGAACGAGGAAGAAGAAGAAGAAGAAGAAGAAGTAAGAGGAAGGAAGGAAGGGAAGAGGCAAGTTCGAGGTGGCTGCGGAGCTTGTGGTGGTCGGAGGGGAAGAAGAGGAGAAGAAGAAGAAGAAGAAGAAGAAGAAGCAGAGGAACGAAGGGAAGAGCTCGAGAGCCAAGTTCGAGGAAGAGGAGAAAAATTTGAAGAATTTTGGTGCCCAGGTTCGGTTTTCCGTTGGTTTCCTCGAAGTCCTCTTCTTCTTTTGTGAAGAATTTGATTTTAAATAATTTATCTATTTAAAAAAATTTTAATTAAAAATCAGTATTTTTTGGAACAAAAAAAATAAAAAATAAAAGGGAAAGTCATTTCCCTAATATAACTTTGTTGTTAGGTCATTTTGACAAATTTTCCTATAATAAAATCTCAACTTCTTCTACTCCAGTTTTCCTCTTCCTCCCACAGTCATTTCCATTTATTTGCTTAATATATATATATATATATATATATCACAGTATATATATCAAATCCATTTCTCTTCATTCATTCGTTCAATCAGGTTTTGAAAAGATCAGGTTAAAACTTTCCCGGGAAAATCCGTGATGAGAGCAGAGCAAAAATGGATCACTACGAGGTGCTGGGGCTGAGTCGGAACGCGAGCAAGGAGGAAATCAAGGAAGCTTTTCGGCGATTGGCGGTGAACTTTCACCCCGACAAGCACTCTCGTCCCCCAAGGACGTGAAAGACAGAGCCACCCTCAGATTCAAGCAGGTCTCCGAGGCCTACGAGGTCCTCAGCGACGATCGCAAGCGAGCCGATTACATCTCCGATCTCGATTCGCCTCTCAGAGTTCGGGAAATGGTAATTTCTATGGTGGTTATGGTAATCGAGCTATGGCTATGGCTATAGTAATCGGAGCTATGGCGGCGGATTTAGAGCTGGTTCTGCCTCCAATGGCTGCGGATTTGTTTCTACGTTTGAGAATGTGCTTCGCTTTCTCACCACGCGAGCTTTCCTTCTCAATGCCGTCTTCGCAGGGTATGATTCTTTCTTCGCCGTGAGATTTTCTTTAGGACAGTGATAAATATATTTAAAATTTTGTGAGTTTGAAAAAAAAGTTTCAAGACATGTAGAGCTACTGGATTGTTTTTGATTCTCGGTCAAGGAATGCTAACCAATTACACGTACATTAATTTTCACAAGACATAGATATGTAAAATGGGTAAAATGAAACAATGAAATGTGGAAATGTTTGAATTTGCTGATTGGCTGTAGTTAGGAACACATTGTGTTCTTTAAGGTGGTGAATTGTGCATACCTGACTTCGTAATACCATGTAATTTGTTGGTTTTTGGAAGGATTTCTTCAATTTTCCTAAGATGTTGTATGTTCATATTCGGGGATGTAGATGATTGGATTTAGAGAAAAAGAATTTCTTGGAAGCTTAGTGTAAGTTGTGGCAAGAACCCCAAGTTGGAACTTGTCTCCCATTTATCTTGGTCTTATAGATTTGCTGTTTATTCTCTAGTAAAGCTGATATTCAACAATTTTGACGAACACTAACTGTGTGAGAGAAAAATTGGGTGCTCGTATTAGCTTCTTTGAGGTAAGTCATCGAAGCAATATGATATGTTGCCATGTTGGGAGTACATGTTGAATCTAAGACAAGTAGGGAAACATATGTAGCCTAACAACCTCAATCATCTTATGCAAAATCTGAGTCAGGAATAAATTCTTCTGCGTTATTATTTTTCCATATTTTAGTGATCAGTGCCAGGTCATTGTCTTGCCTCTGGTAATGCAACAAAAGAGCATTTTCCTGATTGATATAAGGTTTATGTTTACAGCTGATGTATTGATTAAAAATAAAAGTGCTCGTTTAGAGTTCGGAACTATTAGACTGTATTATTGGACTTTGCATCATTCATTGGCCTGTTGTTCCTTGGTTTAGTTCTTGGATTGTTTCTTAGAGGGGTAGAGTTTTTGTTCTAGCAAGACAATTTACAACAATAAGCATACCAAAGTTACGAATCTTATAGTTGAGATTGTAATTTCTGTGACCTTTGCTCACTGAACGTGTCAGGTTACTTTCGTGAACACTATTTGGTTATCAATAGTGAGCAAACTTCTAAAATTATCTACTTTCCATTCAGCAGTCATGGATTATCTAATAAAAATTTAAAATCGTTGCATTGTTTTGCTATTCATTTCCCACGGTTGTCTCATAAAAAAATGTAAATAAAGAAAAAGAACATCCACCTCATCGTGCTGGGGCTATTCAATTTTGTTTCTGAGGTATGGGTCATTTTAGAACGTTTTTCATTCTTTATTCAAGATTTGGCCTCTTTTTTTTTTTTTTAATTTTTTTAATTTTTATTTTTATAATCACCCCTGCAACAGATTACAATCTATTTTCAGCCGACAACACGTCTTGATCCTTAAATAAATAACATAAACAAAGATATTTTACTTACCTAATTGTCTGAAGTTTGAGTTATAGATGTTACACGACATAATTGAGTGTTTTAGAAATATCTCACTTATAGATGTTAACTTCGCCTATGTTTTCTAATCTTGTATTTTCCCATTTTTTGTGCATGTAATGTTCAATGCCATTATGTTTGGTAATGTGGACTGGACCTGCTATGTTTTTTTATCATCTCTAATCATCTATGTTACACAAAGTAATAACACTGAGCATGAGAAATTTAATACAGTGCTTTGTTAGGTGGAGTGGCAATAGTTTGATATGGCAAGGAGGCCCTATGGAAAGATGCATAATTCTGGGGTAAGTTCCTTCTTGAAAGACTTCTACTTCTTTAATCCTGCTTACTTTGTCTAGACGGGTTCATATAGTATTTTGAAGAGCCCCACTACACTTGGTGAAAACAGGTTTATGAATCATCATATGAAACTTTATGCCATTACCTTCACTTTCACATGACTCACCACTACTTGCACTTTGCATGTGACCTTGTCTTACTTCCACCTAATTTGTGAATTGCGAGTCATAGTTTTTTGTGAAGCATGGCATTTCTCATTTGGAAAATTGATCCTAAAGCTTTCCCAAAGCGATATAGATGCTTTAACCACTTGAATTATGGTTTCAATGTTGTAGATTTGTATGCCCATGATGTCGATTGAACCTTAATAGAATGATTATCCAAGAAGCAATGGTAGAGACAATCTATATGATTTTTTCTTTTTGTTAGCTACTCGATTTCGGTATGGTGTATAATTTCCACTCCACATAATAATGAAATGTAAGATAAGAAACTAGGGAAGCATGATCAGCTTGTTGAATGTTGATTTGGCCTCATCGTTGTTCTAGTTATCGCTAATAATAATTTCATTGCCACATGATTGGCGAACTTCTCCTTCAGTTCCCACATTTAGTATTTGTCTAGTTGAGTTCTTTTTTAATTTGGATGTTAATATGTTATCGGATACTTCCCTTTTATGGTATTCTTTATTAAAATGTATTTGTTTCATCCTTAACGTTTACAAGTGAACTTTAATAGGATAATAGATAATTGTAAGAGATTTACTGAAAAACTGACCTTTTTTTTTTTTTCCTTCTGATTTTTGCGCTTAGAAATCCTTTGAAGATACCATGGAGTCTATTGACAAAGCCAAAATGCGCAAGATAAAAATGTAAGAGGGCTTTCATTTATGTCCTTTGCCTTCGACAAGTTATACCTGAAAGTATGATTCCTTTCAGTCAGATCACGTATGCATGGTTGTGCGTAGAAATGAAATCGCCACTTTTACTCGTGTAGAAAGTAAAGTACAACTCTCTTTAAATATCTGTATAGTCCTGTTGATAAAGTGTATATGTTTTTATTGCCTTTCTCCCCCTCGTCTTCTGATTTTCACAGATAAAAATATCTATTTTTTTCTGATGCTAATTGTTATACCTGCTAGTGGGATTAGAAGTCTCAAATTACTGTTCCTTCGATTGTGTCTATTTTTCATGTGTTTTTGGAAACTAGTAGAAAATGTGATGTCTTTTTCCTTTTCCTTTTCCTTTTTATTTTATTAGACTGTGACGTTGCCAATTAAATTCTGAACATTTGACTATAAATAATAGAATTTGATGTTGATTCTAAAATCAAATAGTAAGAACCTGTTTTTTTTCCCAAAACGCAAACGAGATGGATGTGTGTGCACGCTTCTTGTGTGTTTTTATCTGAATTTATCACTTTCCCACAATTCGTATATAAATGGAAGCGTTAAGGGTATTTTTACTTGCTGTGAATGGGAAGATGAAAGTGAGGAATGTTTTATTTATTTTTTTTACCTTTGCCTGTGTTTGCTTATAAAACGTGAAATGCTAATTTAGTGACATGATATGGGAAATGAGGAAAGGAAATGCTAATTCTAAGTTCCCCTTTGGTTTTGTTTCCATTCAATTGGTACAAAACTGCTACTTGCTTTTGTAGTCCTTAAATTTAACAAATAAATTTGTTCAAGGACATTTTAGTACTTGGCTAACCCTATTCACTTCCCAATATAATTAGTAATTGACAAACATAGTTGGTAAACAATTTATTTTCTAGTCATGAAATTGAATAAATACATACTTAGATTTTTTTCTTTTATTTTATCGAATTCACTTGGGTTACCACTAATTATAAAGGTGGCAAAGAAATTTCATCCACCTGTAACAGTTAATCAGGAAGTGTATCCAGTAACAAGTCCGGATGGATCTTCTGTTAGGTTCTTATTAGTAGTAGTAGCAAACCACTCTAATCATGTCTTTCTCTCAACTAGTACACCTTTAATTATTTTTAACGCTGATTTTAAATTCTTTAAATTTCAAGAAAAAAAAGCTATTTGTTGTAATTTTATGATATCGGAGCCATTTCCCATTATATTAAAACGCTAAAAACCACAAGGAATACGTGGACAAATGACCCTTTTTATGTAGTTCATTAATATATTAATAAATGACCCTCTTTAAGTAGTTCATTAATAAAATTTAATTTAGTAAAAAAATAATCAATTAGTAATTGACTATAAATGTTAATATGAAATTTTTAATGATTGACAATGATCAATCACTGATTGATTTTATTCAATTATAATTAACGGTCGTTTTTTTAAATAAAAATAAAAAAAAGAAATTCATCTATTTATTTAAATAGACGGTCGTTTTTCTAAATTAAAAAAAAAATTCGTCTATTTATTTAAATAAGTGTAAATTGTCTATTTATCTAATTTTTTCAAATCAGAATAGCTAAAAAGGATGAAAAAAGAATAAGGGAGCTTCAACTATGAGACGTCTTATTCTTATAATCACCAGAAACAACAGTTTTTATCAATAATGCAAAAATTGAAGGTCCTATTGCGTAGACTCCAGATGAAGAATCACAGTAGGAGAGAATTAGCATATTCCAAAATTGTATCATTAAATTAAAAGGCACTGTGCTTCCAACTGTCTTTGCCAATTTGAGCGCTTGGAGTACACAAGATAGGAAGTAGTTGAGCTATTGGATTTGGTCACAGGGAAATTATCTTAAGAGTCAAATACAGATCAGAAATAGGAGAAAAAAACCGTCGGACCATCACAATGGAGTACCACAATCGCCATTTCTAGTCCTCTTCATCTTGTTCCTCGGGGAACCTCGCTTGCTAACTCTCATGTGAGCAGCATCAGCAGAATAAGTTCTACACTTCTCAGAATCCTCCTCTCGCTAATTCGAAGCATCAAGGAATGGTACAATTTCCTCTCTTTAATGGGACAACACGTCCCTAATGCTTCAATATCATCTTCTAATGAACTCGTACCATAAAGGCCATCTCTCATTTCCACAATCAACAAAAGAGCACGACCTACTTTTTTTGTTCATAAACATGTCCCTTTTCATTTCCGAAGTTCCGTCACATAAAAACTTACCGATGCCTTCTTTCAGCTCATCCAAACTCCCAGCAGCTGCAATTGCCAAATCGAATTTGTGATATGCAATCCTCGGATAAGAGCATTATGTGCAACAAAATCAGCAGCTCCATCTGGGGTTTCTCCACCAAATGAAATCTCAAAATATTCAGAGTTCTGGCTGACACACCCATAATAACCCAATCTTCTCCACAGAGATACCCTTGCTCTACTACACCGGCTAGAAAACAAAGATAAACTCCATTGGAGTACCAGTTTCCAAATCAATGTTCACTATGTCAAATGGGTTATCGGGCTCTGTAAATCCATATCTGTGAAGCAGTGCAGCATTACCTAATGATCCATAAGTATTATAAACCTGATAGGAGAGGAAAAGGATGAAGAATTAAGAAGAAACCATACCAAGAAGAAAACTTAAAACCTGAATTGTCAGGTACCGAAATATAGCCACTATTTTTTAATCTGCATCTCCCTTGAACGAAACCAACATCAGAAGTTTCAATAGTATTTAGCTTAAAAAACATTAATAAGTACTGTTAAATTCAATACAACATAGTAGTTCACCAGTGCCTTACCAGCAACAAACAATAAAAAAATGTTGCTCAAGCCACTTAAAACTAAAATAAATAAATAAATAAAAAGAAAAGATGCAATCTACCAAATTTCGGCCTTTAATAGGAAATTAAATCATTTAATTCTAGAGGGAAAGTAAAAAATTTACAAGCACAAACACTTCAACAACATCTATCATATTCTTGGAAAGTGTAACCAAAACTCAGCCAAGGAAAGACAGGTATATAATCAGAAATTTAAAATTAGAAGAAAACTCACCTCAGCTCCAGCTTTCACATCTCTGACCATGATCATTTCCAACTCCGCAGGATCATCCTCCAAATCCATGGGGCATTCCACATGGCTATCGCTAGGAGACTTCCTACTTGAAAGAGCAATGCCCTTCTCTACTCTATCCATGGAAGAAACTGAATGAGTCCGTTCGTGTTCTTGATCATGTTCATCATTGCTTTGCTCACTCATCTCGCTCCTATCCCCCTCATTGTCAGATTCAGAGTGGAGAAGACAACTGAGGTGAAGTGTACATCCTCAGCTGCAGTTTTATGATTAAAGCTGGAATATCAACAAAATATGAGAAAATTCATGATGATTACTTACAGGTTTGATAATAACAAATTTACTATTTAAAATTTTACAAAAAACTATCTTCAGATCAGCCAAAGGCACCATTCCATAGCCATGGTAGTCGTCAATCTCAAACGATCGAGAAGCAATAAGAGTTTGGACGGCAAAATAATCCTTAACACCAAAGAAGCTTGGATCCAGCCGAAATGGTTCTAATTTCAAGAGAGGCAAAATGTTCTCTTTCCAGTCCTCATGGATAAGAGCCTTGTCTTCCTTCAATGTCTACCTACATCTATCTACATGTCAGAGTGTCTGAATTTTCTAAAACCACCATAAATCCATCAGAAGATCACCTTTGGTGGGTAAAACTAATATGCAGTTAAAAAGAACATAGACTAACACACATACAAAAACATTTTCCGTCACGGACTCCCTAATTGTCTCTTAATAATAATTACAATCTATAAAAAGAAATCATCTCTTCTACTTCCGTTGTACAAATAATCATTCGAGTCTTCAACTTTCCCTTTAACAATATCCATACTCTCTAACTAACTAAGAATTTGCAAATAAACCAGTTACACCAAAGATGCAGTCAATACAGCCAAAACCACACCAGTAAACCAAGTCAATTCGCGATGAACCTACAGAAGTGCCAATCAACCAACCCACCAGGTTTGAGAATAAGGTGACATCCCAGCCCGTGAATTACTGATCAATAGTGGGATTTTTATTACTAATGACGGATGCAATGTTGAGGATAGAACTCTTTTGATAAAACCCAGTTGGCGAATTTTTCATCCCCCTCGAAAGCTATTCTTTCCCAATCTGAATTATTCCATTTCTAGCTTTGGGGCCAAAACAATTTCCACTATATTAAATTATCTTTTGTAGGAGGGGAAAAAAAATCTCATAGAAAAAGCATATACATAACATCAATAGGTACTTGTCTAGTTCCCTACATCTTAAAATCAAAATCACCATCAACCCGTTATAAAAGATCATCTTTGGTGGGCAAAAAGCACAAGTGACATTTATAAGCATACACACACACACACACACACAGTTCTGTATTTGCTAAACCATTATAAACCCAGTATAGAAAAACCATGAAAAACTACTTGTATCCATACAAATAAATATAAGTAGAAAAGAGTGTACCTTGTGAATCTCGGTTCCAGAGAGGAGGGTGTCAATTTCTTCGGAGGTCCAAACCAAAGGCAAGCACTCTTGGTAAGGCAAGTGGTGAAGATAAGGGGCCCAGGCAGAGGTCTCGCCCAAGCCCCTCTCGAACATGAGGGCCACCGACAGGCCAAGGTAGCCGTCGAGACCGGCGGCTTCGACGAGGTCGCGGGCGGCGCTGGTTTTGATAGTGAGGCAGGTGAGCTTTGGGATTCTGGCCACCATGTCGCCTTCCCTGAGATCGCAGAGAGCTCTCACAGAGAGACCTGTTGAAGGGCAGTCGCAGAGCTGCAGGGCGTCACTGCACTCGATCCCCTGCCACTTCATCCACCGCTTGAACGCCCTCACTCGTCTCGTCGCCGTCGCCGTCACCGTCGTCGTCGTCGTCGCCATTTCTGCTTTACATTAGGCGGGTTAATCCACAGGACAGCCCCCCCAATCCTATTTCAAGCCTGGTTTTATTAATATTATTAGGGATTACATTTGATGGATGCCCCTCAAGTACCCTATTATATTTTTGACACACAATAAATTATAAAAATGCATTCATTATACCTCTTAAATTACACAAAATCACCTCTATTGACATTTATTTATAAATTTGACAGGATGAACATTAAAAAAAATTAAACATATTTTAAGATATTCATCAACGGAGAGTGAGAAACTTTAATGGTGAACTTACATGATTAAATCTGATAGATATTTTAAGATATCCATCTCTATTAACATTTATTTATAAATCTAACAGAAGTGTTGACGAATGAACTTAAAAAAAAAAAAAATCAAACATATTTTAATATATTCATTAACAGGGAGTGAGAAATTTTAATAGTGAACTTACTTGATTAAATTACCCGAGTTATATTTCAGTCAGTAATTATCTTGAAGTTGTAATTTAATTTAATGTCTGAAAATTATAACTTAATGTGGTCTATTTAGTAATCTACCATGGGTCAAGTTATAGAGAAATTATTACTAATATTATTATTTTGGTGAGTAAAAAGAGAGTGATATGGATTTGTAGTGATTTTAACATAAAATTTTAAATTAGGATAATTAGATTTTATATTAGAGTAATTGGCATAAATAGTCCCTAAACTCTTTCAAAAGTAATGGTTTGGTCCCTTTTTTTTTCTTTGCTAAGACGACCCTAAACTTCTACTTTTTTTTTTTTTTATCATTTCAGTCATTTCCGTAAATAAAAAAAACCTAATGGATTGATCACGTGAAAAGCATACTTCATGTTTTTTGAAGGTCAAATAGGTAATTTCTTAGGGTTTTCACCCAAATTTTGAAACTCTTCATTGTGTTTACTATTACAGAGAGTGGTGGGTGGGTGGGTGGGTGGGGGCAGGGTGGGGAGGGGGGACTCGGAATCGCACAGGGAGGAGGGGCGAACCCAATCCCGGGGAGGGGGGGGGGGGGGGGGGGGGGGGGAGGGATTGTTGGGAGATTAGAGGGTAATTTGGTCATTTTATTATAAAATGATCATTTGAGCAAAATTCTGTTAGAAATTTAACGAAATTTTATGGAAGAACTGAAATGGTCAAGAAAATAGAAGTTTAGGGGTCATCTCGGTAAAAAAAAAAAAAAAAAAAGAACAAACCGTCACATTTGAAAGAGTTCAGGGACTATTTAGGCCAATTATTCTTTATATTAATATTTATAAATAATAAGGATTTATATCTTAATATTTCTTAATAATAAGGATTTATATCTTAAAATATATTTAATTAATTCTTTATTGTATGCCACATCAACACTTATTTTAAGTTTATAGACGAAAATATAGAGGGGCAATTTGAATGATTTTGTATAATTCAGGAGGCATGATGAACAATTTTGATAATTTAGTAGAAAAATGAAATATGATACATAATTCAACGCGTATTCATAATTTTTTTGAAAGGGGAAATATGAAAGAAAATTAGAGAAAATAATTTAGACAGTGGAAAACCTAGTGTGATGCCCTAGAAATTTATAAGCTTGATTCATGAATTATTATTGGGATTTCCTTCATTAATATTTATAATGAATTATCTTAATGAATATCAAATTTCACGTTCATGAATGATTGCATATGTATCATCGGTGTGATGGTGTTGATGATATAACAACGTTAAGTTTCTCTATTTAAATGAGAAATTTTAAGTACATAATAGACCAGTTAAACGACATATAAACTTATGAAAAATTTATTATGTCGTATTAGAGGTATATCGATAATTTTGGGAAGAACCCCGATTTTTATTAGTAGATCAATTTAAGGATCTTAGTATTTATTTGATCATACCAATAGTTAAGCTTAAAGTGTATGAGTGGAAAATTAATGTGTCACATAAATAGAAGATGAGTGATTATTATTTACTCATAGAAAATTCAATGGTGGATGATTATAAAAAATTGTGCTTGATTTGAAATCAATGGTGTAGATTTGATGCTAGAGAATCCTAGGCAAATCAATGGCCAAACCTTGGATGATAAGTGACCAATGAGAACTTAGGGTAAGGATAGGTGTGATGGAAGATCCAATGGATGAGAATAAAGATGACAACTTTGGATCAATGGTGGAAATTGAAAGAAAGAAAAAAAAAAAAAATAAAATAAAATGAGAAAAGCCAAGGGGGATCCGGATTTTGGTTCAAGAAAGCAAGGGGAAATGTGAACAAATGAGAAAAAGAAGGAAGTGGTGCATGCATGCAACCACATGTAAGAGATGACATGGTTTATTTTGGAAGT